>VMDR010033032.1:0-11501 GCA_007922815.1 Macrotus californicus
GATGCTTAGCTTGGCACTTGACACACATTAAGCATGCAGTTAATGCTGTCATTATTATAATATAATTGTTATTAACTCTCATAGATAGTCTGCTTTCTCTTATCATAGACATCCATGAGTTTGCAGGCCCACTGCCTTTGCCTCAAGGTGCTTTCTTCATCTGTACATATTAGAAAAATATTAACATACTTAGGAGTGTAAGGTCATAAGTAAATGTGTCAATAAAAATTATTTGAGCCAAACAGAATTTTGACAAACAAAAAAGTTTCTTAGATGTTTTTGGAAAGGCTAAGTTGCCCTAAGAATGCATATAAAAATAATTTATAAAATAATACCCCAAGCTAATTGGTATCTAGAATCTTACAAGTATTAGATATTCTTTCTAAGCCATACATCCTGGCATTTCCAACAAATGAGTCATGGAGCCCTATTAGCAAGTAGGAGGCATGAACCATGGACAGACACCATTTTCCTCTGATTAACTACTAATGAACCAAAGTTCAGTTGAAAGCAAACAATAGTAAGTACATTTTCTAAGAAATTCTCATGTACTTTGAATGCCAGACTTGTGGATCCACAAAACTTTATTTTGTGACACAGAGGTATATAGATCAAAAGGTGAGAAAAGGCTTCAAACTTCACCAAAAGCCTAGAAAAATCAGGAAGGATTAAGGGAGTTCACATACTGCTGAAGATGGGATTAGGGAAGGGAGTGAGTGACTTGGAGGAGATGCCTTTCCAGGCTAAACACAAGGGCAGGGCAGCCTGCTGATGTGAGAGCACTGTCCTAAAGGAGCCCCACATGCTGCTACCTCATGAAAGGAATTAAGTGGTCTGGGTGGAAGCATGAGTGAGCACTGAGCAATGTTTGTCCTTTAATAAGGTCCTCTGACATACATGGCGTTTTTCAAATTGTTTGTCTTAATACAGAATTATATGAAGGCAAAATAAAACAATGCTGAAGACTTGGAAGAAGAGATTACTCTATAGAATTGAATAATCTCACGGTTAGGATGGATCTTAGAAAACTTATTTGTGTAATACTTAGAGCCCACTTACTCTGTACATGATAGGTTCAATTCTAAATGTTGTTTTATAAACAGTAACTCAATCCCTCAGAACAACACTATGAGGTATACACTACTTGCACAGATGGGAAAACTGAGGAACAAGAGCATAAGTAACTTGCTCTTGGTCACACAACTCCTAAGTGGTAGAGCAGGGATCTGACCTCAGGAAGTCTGGCCCCATTGCCTTTTATCTAGGTAGGCACTCAGTCTTGCTTTTTCTGGCTTGAAAGGCTGTGACAGAGTGATGGGCAACATGCCCAGCTTCTATTCTAAGAAATATTTTGATTATAATCTTGATTCTAAAAAAGATCTGTTTGGTTGTAGCTCAGGAAGACTATTTTCCAATAACTCTTCCTGAATCCCATGGATATGATGAATAAAGTGAGCAGAATTTGAGGATTTTTGTATTTAACACAATTTTACTGTCTGTCATATTTTCAATGAGTCTAAATACGCAGGACCAAATCAGCAACTTCTCCACATTAATTGGTATTGACATTATGTATTATTTTTCTTTTTCCATCCCTTGTAACCAATCTAGTTCCTTCTCATTTCTCCCTATTCTCTCTGTTCCACTGCAGTTCAAACTCTCGTCACCCCAATTATTACACAAATGTCCTAAGTGACCTCTCCACCTCCTCTCTGCCTGTTTGAGGCATACTGAAAGTGGGCTGGTTGGGGGGACCTGAGAAGGAGACAGCTCTGCAGACTGGAGTTGAGGCAAGCTCTATCCTAACATACAGGCACAGTTGGATGGACAAGAACCAGCATCAGACGAGTCACTCATGGTGCTAAGGAAAAAGCAAGATCAGAGGTCACATCAAGCAACCACATGGTACAGTTGAACCCAGAGCATGTTCATCCCAAAGCTGAGAAGCTCAACCTTCAAAGACTCTCACTTGCACAGGTCACTTTCAGGCCTTCCACGGTCATTTCCAAGGAACTCTAGTAAGTTTGTATTTATAATTTTGTATTCTGTTTTTTAAAAAAGGACCCTTAAAATATATAAGTACCAGGCCCCACAAAACCTAGGTCTTCTTTGGGTTGAAATTATGGTTTATTCTCACCTTCAAAGTGGAATTCAGTTAAGCTGTTTGAAAAGTTGGAAATCAGATGAAATGCATCCCTTGAGTCCCACAGGCTGCCTCCCACCACCTTTGAGGAATTTGTATTTTGTTTCATAAATTTGGGGGGCTAACCTGAGCTTAAGGTAGATTTCTCTATAAAAAATCTCCTCCACCTCTACACTTGCTGGATTCCTTGAGGCTGGACTCCACATACCTATCTGGAAGATTCCATCCGATCCACTCCAGGAGACTGCTCTTTCACAATAGTCTGCAAGTTCCCTCGATCCCTGCCCTTCCCTGGTGTTGACTTCTGCACTCAGCCCTAGCTCCTTTCCACTTCTTACATAACCTGCGCTCAACTTATCATTTCAAGGTAAAACAGCAATGACTTGTTGCAAAGTTATTTAAACCACTTTATCCAAAAGCAAGCAAATTCATCAAGAGTTATCATTGATAAAAGTCAAGGAAGTTTTAAAAAATAGGTGGCCAAGCTATAGGCAAAAGATAATAATTGCTTACATTCTTAATCAAACTGAAGAAAAGATTAAATAACAACCAATATATATTTAGCAAGAGAGGGCTCACATCTCTTTAACACACCTACTTCACAGCAAAGTGAATTTTAATCCTATATGATTTTTAGAAATTAAATCAGTGGTTCATTAAGAAATCCTGACTGGGATGGCAGAAATCATGGAGAGTTCACACCTTACTATAAGGTTTATATGAGAAAATAAATGCATCTAAATCATTTAGGATGATTTCACGTTCCCAGAGTGCTCAGAAGTAACATGTTCTTATTTTTATGGTTAACTTTGTTACTAGACAAATAACTAATTTATTTCATTTTGTGTTTTGCTTTAACCTTTGTCATTGAAAGTTTTTCTAAAAGATTTATCCGCTTTTGTGTCGAGATCATTAAATCCATTTTTTTCATGATTTGGGACTTCGCAGGACCGTAGGGTCATTATTCTCAATATTTATGTTCACCTCAAATACAGAAAATGTAGAAAACTGGACTGACTCTGAGATATGACTTAGTAGTTTTGCTTCTGTTTTAGTAAAATCCATGATAATAGACTTTTTCTCCACTGTGGTTTGACTGGTCTGTTCAAAGCAGAGCATAAAAGCCTTACTAATTGGGGGAACGACATAATCAGCTTTTATTGTATGTGTAAGTTAAGATGGAAAGAATGAAATATTTTGCAGATAAATGACCTGCCTGGAAAAGTTTTAATTAAATAGTGATAGATTAATGGCTGTGGACTGTGAGAATATCCTATAAATAATATTCCTAGAAATATAAAAACAGATGACATCACACTTGGTGTTAATAAACGCAAAGATTAGAACAAATAAGACAGCAGCCTCTTTTATGTTCCAATTCAGTCTATTTAAACATCCTTGGCTATATAAAATACTTGGCTAAAATTTCTTTCCTTGAACATCTTAAATATGTTACTCCATTTTCTGCTAGCATAAAATACTGCTATCAGAAAAGGTCTGATGATAATGTCATTTTCCTGCCCTTATTAATCACTTGTTGGTTTTGCCCAGATGCTCAATTAGTTTTTAAAGTGTAGTAATTTTACTAGAATATATCTTAATGTTGGTCATTCTTGGTTGATATTCTTAGGTACACAGGGTGCTCTCAATATATAATATCAAACATTCATATTTTTAGAAAAATTTTCTTAAGTTATTGTTGTTAGTGGTGTTTTTTTCTGTTTTCTTGCTTTGTTTTTCATTTTTTCCAGAAACCTTAATTAACTTATGTTGAATCTTCATTACTTACTCTTAATGTTTTTAAATTTCTCTCTAATCCTTCTTTAAATTTCTTCACTTTTTATATTCATTATGTTGTTTTTTTTCCACCTTCCATTTCTCCTAAAGCGCTCACTTATGTTTACTCTCATGTGGATTTTTTTCTTTTATCCCTAATACCTCAGTTCTGTTCATTCTTTTCTGAATTTTTCTCATTTTGATGCATATTGTTCTTTCACGTGTTGTGTCGTACTTCTAAGTCTTGATGCTTGTTTTTAAATAAAGGACTATGTCTATGCCTTGCTGTTGCCTGTTTTTTTATGTAAAATTGGTTTCTTTGCAATTTTAGGAGGAATAGTGGAGGATAATTTTTCTAATGTCACAGAGCTCCCTCTTCTGTCATTTTTGTGCAGCACCTTGCTTCCTGAGATTCCCGGCTCTGAGTCCCTCCTCCAGTGGGGAGGCTAAATGTCCTCTAAAATGTCTTCATCCTAATTCCTGGAGCCTGTGAACATGCATGTTACATAGCAAAAGGGACTCTATAGATATAATCGAGGTTGTGGACCATAATATGAAATCCAAGGAGATATCCTGGATTATCTGTATAAACCTAATCTAAACCTGTGAGCCCATAAAAGCAGAGGACTTTCTCCAGCTGGAGGCAGGAGAGATACAGCAGAACCAGAGCTCAGACAAATGTGAGACAGAAGAAGGACTCAACACACATGAAAAGATCACTGTTACTGGCCCTGGCTCGTGTGGCTCAGTGGATTGAGTGTTAGCCCGTGAACGAAAATGTTGCCAGTTCGATTCCCAGTCAGGGCAGTCAGGGCACATGCCAGTGGGGGAGGGGGAAGGTGTGAAAGGCAACTACATATTGACATTTCTCTCCTTCTCTTCTTCCCTTCTTCCTATCTAAAGTTAAATAAATATTTTTTTTTTAAAAAAAGACCACTGTTACTGGCATAGATGCATTTAGGATGAAGAGGGCCCTGGACTAGGGAAAACTAGGGAATGCAGGCAGGCTCTAGAAGCTGAAAATGATTCTTGGAATAGATGGCAAGGAAATGGGAACCTCAGTCCTACAACCACATAGTACTGAGCTCTGCCCACAGCCTGAATGAACACAGAAGTGAATTCTTCCTAGAATCTCCCAATAAAAGCCCAGACAGCCGATACCTTGGTTTCAGACTCAGAACAAAGAACAGACAAGACTGTCCAGAATTCTGCCCTATAGAACCATTATTTTAAATCACTATTTTGGCCATGTTTTATGGTGTAATTGAAAACAAGCAAATCCACTTCTTAAAGAGACTTCTGTTTAGCAGTCTTAGATTCACTGAAAAATTGAGTGGGAGGTACAGAAATGTTCCATGTATTGCCTACCCCATTCATGCACAGCCTCCTCAATTACCAACATTCTCCACCAGAGCCATATGGTTGTTACAATAGATGACCCTACACTGATACACGAGGACCATACTTACATCAGTGTTCACTCTTGGTGTCATACATTCTATGAGTTTAAATAAATGTATCATGACATATATCCATCATTATAATATCATACAGAGTAGTTTCGGGGCCTTTAAATTCTTCTGTGTTCTTCCTATTCACCCCTCACTGTACCCTAGACCCCTGAAAATACTGATCTTTTTAGCATCTCCATAGTTTTGTCTTTTCCAGAATATCATGATGCTGGAATCATTTCAGGTTGTCTTCTTTCACTTAGTAATATGCATTTAACTTTTCTCCATGTCTTTCATGGCTCACCCACTCTTATTTGAACTTTCTTTTTCCTTTCTGTCATCCTTACCATTCTCAGTGTTGATCCTACAGCTTATTTTGAGATCTGCTCCCAGAAGGAAGCTCTAAAAGCTCAGTTTTGAGACTTTGCAAGGGCTAGACTGCTCTCCTGTTTATGATTTACCATAAGCCCCTAGCTCTCTTGCTACTGGAGTGAGCAAAACCCTCCCAGCTTCAGCTGCTGTTCTTAGATTGGCCAGGGCCTTCTACAGACCTATTGATTGCTATGAGCTAATCTGTTCTGTTTCCTCAGATGCCACACTGAGCATCCCTCTCCTTTCTGTGGTTCAGACACTGATAGTAAGCAGGCCTTGTGACTGTCGCTGGCTTATCCCATCAGACAGTATTTGGGGTTTTTGTAGCAACACTGTGTCACCAACTTTGTTATAAATATTGTCCACTGGCTTTTGGTTTTGTTAAATAATTGCCTTAGTTGTTTACATGTGGGAATTTGAAGACATTTAAAAACTATACTGCTTCTGCTGTCACCATCTTTCCAGAATCCTGGGCCTGATTTAGGCATACTTTAAAAAAATGTCTTGCAAATATTATTCTTAAAAATTGGGTCACAGTTCAATCACCTATTGGAAGCTCCTATTGTAAGTGAATTTAGTGATAAGTTTCTCTTTACAGAGAGTTACCTAAAATATATGATGTCCTAGGCTGTCCATTGTATGAATTTGGGGTGTTTGAAAGTGAGGCCAGGAGTTCTAGCCAAGATGGAGGCATAGGTAGAAACCCTTCACTTCCTCGTACAACCAAAAGGAGGATAACAACCAACCTAAAATCAATAAACAACTGAAAGCACCAGAAAATCAAACTGCATGGAACTCCAACAACCAAGGAATTAAAGAAAAAATCAACCAGAACAACCAGACTGGTAAGGTGGCGGATTGCACAGGCCAGCTCAGAAAAACCAAGGGGAGGCAGCGGACCGGGTGGGTGGGGCTGACTTAAGGAAAAACTGAGACTCAGAGCTGACTGTGGACTACAACGGTTGCCGTGGTGGGAGAAACTGCCAGTCTCACACAAGAGTCCCTTAAAAAGGGCGCTAGAGACAAGCAAGTGAGCTGCACTGTTCTTTCTCTGGCCCCTCTCCCACAGGCAGCACCTCAGCACAGCAAAGAGGGCTGCCCTGCCCTTGTGAATAGCTAAGGCCCTGCCCCCTTACAACTTAACAGGTATACCAAGACAAAGAAATATGGCCCAAATGAAAGAACAGAGCAAAGCCTCAGAAAGAGAACTAAATGATGAGGAGATAGACAACCTGTCTGATGGAGAATTTAAAGCCCTGGTAATCAAAATGCTCACAGATCTGATTGAGCTTGGTCAAAAAACAAATGAAGAATACCCAAAGTAAAATAACACAAAATATTCAGGGAACCAACAATGACAGGAAGGAAACCAGGAGTCAAAACAACGATTTGGAACAAAAGGAAAAAATAAACATCCAACCACAACAAAATGAAGAAACAAGAATTCAAAAACAGTGAAGAAGAGTCTTACAAATCTCTGGGACAACCTGAAACATTCCAACATCTGAATTATAGGCGTGTCAGAAGGAGAACAACAGCAAAAAATTGAAGACTTATTTGAACAAATAATGAAGGAAAACTTCCCCAATCTGGCTAAAGAAATAGATGTCCAGGAAGTCCAGGTAGCCCAGTGAGTCCCAAAGAAGTTGGACCCAAAGAGGAACACACCAAGGCACATCATCATTAAGTTACCTAAGATTAAATATAAAGAGAGAATCCTAAAAGAAGCAAGAGGAAAGGAGAGACTTACCTACAAAGGAGTGTCCATTAGGCTATCAGCTGATTTCTCAAAAGAAACCTTACAGGCAAGAAGGGGCTGGAAAGAAGTATTTGAAATCATGAAAGGCAAGGACCTACATCCAAGATGACTCTATCCAGCAAAGCTTTCATTTAAAATGGAAGGGCAGATAAAATGCTTCCCAGATAAGGTCAAGTTAAAGGAGTTCATCGTCACCAAGCCATTATTATATGAAATGTTAAAGGGACTTATCTAAGAAAAAGAAGATTAAAAATATGAACTATAAAATGACAACAAGCTCAAAACTATCAACAAATGAACCTAAAAGAAAAGACAAACAATGAAAACAAAAGCTAAGCAAACAACCAGAACAGGAACACAATCAGAGAAATGGACATAACATGGAGGGATTTCCATGGGGAGGGGGAAGAGAAGAACAGGGGGGAAAGGGTACAGGGAAGAAGAAGCATAATTAGTAGGCATAAGGTAGATGGGGAGAGATCAAATATGGTATAGGAAACGGAGGACTCAAAGAACTTATTATGTACAACCCACGGACATGAACTAAGGTGGGGGGAATGCTGGAGGGTTGGGGAGGCAGGCTAGAGGGGGAATAAAGGGAGAAAATTGAGAAAACTATGATAGCATAATCAATAAAAAATATTTTTTTAAAAAGAAGAAAGCGAGGCCAACCTGTATAATACAGACTAGGTACATCAATGCTGAGGAATTGGCAGGTGGTGAAGCAATAGGCATTTGGAGTCAGTCATGGATCCCTTTCAAAAAGATCATTTAATTTTTCTGTGATTAATTAGATTAGAAATATAAAATCACTTTTGAAGCTTTCAGTTATATCAAACTACAGCAAGAAATTAAGCGAGTTATATGAGAAGATTCAAATTTTAATGAGAAGTTATTCAAAACTTTTTTAGTTCCTCCTAGCATGGAGCAAGGAATATCTGCAAAACTTTCTATTTTCTGGGAAGTGCTGAAACAATTGTCAGCAGTGGAAATGAGGTAACACCGTGAGGGCAGACACAGTAAAGGCTGCATAAAGGCTTCTGCAGAACAGCTGCTGTCGGAAGAGTACCAGCAATCAACAGCAGATGAGGAAACACAGAACAATGCAGGGTGTGAGAGATAATTTGAGAACTGAGTAGATTTAGGCACTCAAAACAGTTATCACTTCAACTTGTATTACTCTTAAAGACATGAAAGAAAGGAAAAGGTGGTATGATTCACAGTACATATATTTTTAAAAATGATCATGCATTTTCCCAGGCTTGTGTCGTGTTCAACGTCTGCATTTTTTCACACATACTTGGAATATATTGAAATTCATTTTTTGTGTAACTGGGTAGCCACATATAAAAATGACTGTATTTCTCACAGTTTCCATGAAACAGAAAGCGGTGACCAGGTCAGGCTGAAGGGACGCCATATGATGAGGGAATTCTTCGCACACAATTTCTGATCAGATGTTCCACTAGTGCCTACTTTGCCAAGGACTGTAAACCAGCTTGAAGGGTGTTGGACTGAGGATACTGTTTGTGTCTGTCACTCAGTGATGAAGAAAACCAGCACTGCCTCAGTGGTATTCTCAATAATTCAAGAATTAAATCTCAGGAAGTGCTAACATACATGCATGTTTATCATTGTTAACGACAACGTGTTCTCAAGTGGACAAGAGGGAGGACATAAAGCAGAACTCCAACCAGGAACTATCCATGAAGTTTCTTTTATCTTCAAAGTACATACTCTGTCTGGAAGCCTGGAGTGTCTGCAAATATTGGGCCACTCTTACACTATTCAGGGTGGGATCAGCAACAGTCAGGTGTTACTGGTAAACTGGCTGGTGGGTGCTATTATTAAAAGGGAAGATAAAGCCCTAGATCAACTCTTAAAATAATTAAAGCTGAAAACATTATTGTCTTTAGTTTATTGATTTTCTCTAGGGCCTAGCATCTTGGCCTCTAGTGTCTTGACCACTGTAATTCAAGGACACAGTTTAAGATACAGAGTCAATTAGAAGTGCAGGGTCTTTTGGGCACCCCTCTGGGACACCCGTCTAAGTAGGTGATGACTTAATGCTAAAACCAATCATAAATAGGGTGCCAAATAGCCCCTCATGACTGAAAAAATGTAAATTGGTCACTTACTCTGTCCGACTGATGAAGATAGTGCTTTTCCATGACAATCTAAAACCACAGCTTACTGGAACAGACCTAACTCTGTTAGGTAGTTTTGCCGGTTTCTCTTGTGTGAGCGCCGACCTCAGCTGGCTAATAATCACCACCAGAGTCAGCTGTCAAACCAGTTGCTATTCAGAAACCAAGTGATGCCTGTAGCATGAGTTTTACCGTGGGTGAGTGTCTCATTATCTAAAATTCAAACCCTTTGTGATGAGTCCTAAAAAGCATACTGCTCAGAAAACCCAAATCAAAATTCAAGAGAGAATGGTATCTACTAAAAACTGAAAAATTTTTGCCATCATGAAATAAAGTATCTAAACAAATGTTGAGCAAGTCTTTATAGCTAGATTTGGGTCAGCAACCATTATGCTTAGTCAGTGTGATATAGGTATAATTCTAAATGATAAAAAATGAAAATTAAATATGAATCGAAACAGATTAACATGCTGTAGGTGTTAGACCCCAATGCAAGGGATAAAAATTTAGAAGTAAGCGTATGAGAAAATCTTTATAACTTGAGATTAGACAAAGATTTCTTAAATAGCTTGAAACCATTAAAAATTGATAAGCTATATGTCATCAAAATTGAAAAACTTCTGCCCTTTGATAGACACTAAGAAAATGGAAAAGCAAACAGCATATGGGGAGAAAACACTCACAAAACACATATGTGACAAAGGCCTTGTATCCAGGACATAAGTATGTAGAGCTCTTACGACTCAGTAAGACAATTTAAAAATGAAAGGGAAAAGGATTTAAAAAGACACGTCAACAAAGCAAATATACAAATGGCCAATAAACACATGAAAAGAAGCTCAACTTAATTAATGATCAAATGAACAATTTAAAAGATTGACAATACCAAGTTTGTCAAGGATGTGGAGAACCTAGAGCTCATATATTGTTGTTGGAAATGCAAACTTGTACAGCCAACTGTACTTGAATAACAATAAAAAATAAATAAACTAAAAAAAAAAACAAAGAAAAGCACTTTGGCATTTTCTAATAAAGTTAAACCTATATGTACCCTATTGATCCAGCAATCCTACTCCAAGACAAATGAAAACATGTTTATACAAATATCTGTATGAAAATGTTCATAGCAACTTTATTAACAATCGAAAAACTGGGAAAAATCCAGATGTCCATTAACTTGTGAATGAATAAATAAGTTACAGTAATCCATCCAACAAAATACTACTCATCAATAAAAATAAATGAGCTGCTGAGACATGCAATAACATGGATATACCTCAAAAGCATTCTGTTAAACTAAAGAAGTTAGAAACCAAAAGCAAGTATATTTCCATTTGTACGACATTCTAGGAAAGGCAAAATTATAGGGACAAAAAAATATAAGCCAGTGATTACAGGGGGATGGGATGAGAGAGGAGAAGTTGGGGGTGATAAATAGATCTATACTTTTATTTGAGTGGTAGTTTCATGACTGTATGCATTTGTCAAAACTTATTGAACTGTATGCTTAAGAGGGGTGAATTTTATTGTATGTAATTTATTGCTCAGTACAAGTTTTTCAAAAATTAGGTTTCATGCCAACTGAATCATTTAGATTTTTTAAATGCTGTGGGAATTTACTTTGTTCAAATACTGCTGTAAATTAAGATGTATCCATTGAGCCATATACAGTTATTTTCAGTAAATGACATGTTTAGACTTAAAAATAGCAATTTTTGAAGTAAAGTCAAATTATTAGCTTGTCTATATCTCACACATCAATGCCCAGTTCTATAAAATACTAGAGAAAACAGATATTTTCCTGGATCTTCAAATTACTTCGTACTTTGTGAACTTTCGGGGATAGAGTGGGA
>VMDR010033033.1:0-11499 GCA_007922815.1 Macrotus californicus
AGTTAATAAGGCCTCTACTGTTCCTGGTACTCTAATAACTAATTGGCTCAAGAAATAGTAATTTGAAAATTTGGATTTTCTCTTAAATTAACTGAAGATTAGCCAAAACTTCTTTTAATAACTTTTTAAAAAAAATGATGGCCAATAATTGTACCTTGAATGCAATTATATACATGAGTATTTCCATAACTTTTCAGCTGGGTGAGGATCAACTCAGAGGGATTCATGTCAGAGAAGGGAAAGGACAGGGTGGTGGATAGCAGCTTGGCCTTTATTTCTCGTGTCTCTGTGTTCCAGTCTTCCAGGGAGTGGCTGATGGATAGTAGAGTGAGGGTAATGCAGTAGCGGAACAGTTAGCATGTGGTCCTGGTGCCTGCTCTCTTTCCTTGTTCTCTTCCCTCTGTGGGAGCCTAAATTTAGGGCCACGCCTATTCCTGGCTTGTAATGCCATCTTGGCCATTCTGACCCCCAGGTAACTGAACTGTTTTTTTTAGTGGGGTTAAAAAGATTGCTGGGGAGGAAGATGGTTAGGAGGGGAAATGTAAACATTGTATAACAGTAAAACATTAAATATTGATTATAACTTGACTTTTAAACATTTCGGTAACCTGCTTTGTTTTTGTATGTTTTGGGGTTATCTGTACCTTTATGCTCTACTTTTAGTGGTCATGAACTTCTGTCAGAAGTTTACTGTAGTTACAATAGCAGGTGTATTTTTTTCTTCTGATCTAATAAGCATTTGTTACTTTATTTAGGATACAGCAGGTCAAGAGAGATTCCATGCATTGGGCCCAATTTACTACAGAGATTCAAATGGAGCTATTTTAGTTTATGATATAACAGATGAAGATTCTTTTCAGAAGGTATTTTATTTACTTATGGGTAGATGACTTAATAGAACACTGGTTTTTCAAGTTTTCATTACCTGCATTTGTTTACTAATGTGATTAGTCTTGGTTTTAAAGGTATAGTTTGTGTATAAATGGTGACCACTCATAATTTTTAATCGAGTACTTAATTCATGTTAACCATATGAAGAGTTTATTACCTGGCTTTCTTAGATAATAGGAAAGGGAACTACTCTGAAGTAAAACTTCTGAAAAATATAGGGGCTTTTTTTCCCTCCCCAATAAAGAAAAATCATACATTTCTTTGATTACATACATGTTGGATGCCTGAAATCTTGGTACAGTTGCACAGGCTTCCTAATTGTGAAGAGAAAAAAGGAGAACTAAGTCAAATTTAAGCTTTCTCTTGACTGAATTTTCTAGAGGATAATATAAAAAGGTGTTTATTTTAAAGCTCCTCCATTTTTTTACCCCTCTTTACACATGCACCAAAAATACAGAGTATTTAAAGTTGATTGGAACCAGAAGTGAGTACCATTAAACTTAGCTCTGAGTTGTCATCACCATTAGGATGGTGACTGATTACTCATTTGACCTTTCCTCTGAAAGCCCCTTTGGAATTTGTCAAGGGTGTGTAACTGAAAGGGGTAATTTCCAAGGCAAAACTTACCTTGCGATGAGTTATAATTGTGTCTATGTTGAAATTGCTTCCCTTTTTAGTTTTTCTTTTTTATTTATTTTCCAGTATTTAAGTGATAAAGTAGTTCTATGTTAGTCTTTGGATTATGAATGACATGTGGAAAAACTTAGTTCAAGGAGTAGAAAAATGAAATGCCTTGCAGATTTAATGATATTTTTAAAGTTATTTTGGGGCTGCTATTTGGTGCTATTTGTTATCCCTTCCTGCCTTTTGCACTAAAAAAATGGTTTAGGTATTTTATTAAGAGAAAGTTGAGTCTCGTAGGTTGAAAAGTGACCACTTATCTCTTGGCTGCATAACAAAACCCCCAAAACTTGTGGTTTAAAATGATTATTTCTCATGATTTTTGGGGTCCTTTGCTCCATCGGGTGTCAGCGGAGTCACTCATGCAGCTGCATTGAACTGGGAATTTGGCTGGGTGGGGACCATCCAAGGCAGCCAGGTTCTCCATATGATTTCTTACTCCATCTGATGTCTCTTCTTCTGGTACTCTCTCCACATGCTCTCTCATTATTCCATATTCTAGTCTAAGCTTCTTTTTAATTTTTTAAGATTTTACTTATTTATTTTTAGAGAAGAGAATGGAGGGAGAAAGAGAGGGAGAGAAACATCAGTGTGTGGTTGCCTTTGCTGCTCCCCCTACTGGGGACCTGGCCTGTAACCCAGGCATGTGCCCCAGACTGGGAATCAAACTGGCAAACCTTTGATTCGCAGACTGGCACTCAGTCCATTGAGCCACACCAGCCAGGGCTAGTCTGAGCTTCTTATGTGACAAATGGATCCCAAAAGTATAGCTGCCAGGCCTTCTTAAGGCTGAGGTCTGGAAGTGGCATAGCATTACTTCTTCCACTCTTGGTCAAAACAAGTTACAAGGCTAGCTCAGATTCAAAGGGAGGGGAAATATCAAGATTATACCTCTCGATAGGAGGATTGGCAAAGAATTTGTGACCATCCTTAACTCACCACAGAATGTGTGCTGTAATGAGCACGACGCCTGTGGAGGGGGATCTTACTGGAGGTGAATAACACATTTTTTTTAACTGTTCAGTTTTCGTAAGTTATGATGCTATATGCATGGAGAGTAGAGTAATACATCATTTTATATCAATACCATTAAATTTTTCTTCCATGAAATCAACTAGGGATGGAAGTTAAGGGCTTTTCTGAAAACTTTATACACGTGAATGAAACAAAAAGGTGGGGCTATACTGAGAAAACTGCTTCAGTGCAATCATGAAGATAAGGTGGTGATATTGATTATCTTTGCTTTTGTAAAGATTTTGGGTTTACTACGGAATTAGTTCCTCTACATCCTTGCAGAGAATAGGACTGTAGACCTGTTATGTTTGTACCATAGAACCAGATGCACAGTCGGTGTTTACCACATATCTAATGTAATTTTTGTAACTTATAGGTGTGTGTATTTTTTGGAAGGTATGTAAGTTCTGTGTAATTTGATTGCATACAGAATAAATTCCACTACAAAAAAATGGAAGGAAGTATCCAACTTTGTTTTTTGTCCTGTTTTATTCTAGTCAACATTTTTAAAAGCATGAGTTCCAAAAGATTAAAATTTTTAATTCCAGTTTACTCTCAACTGTGCCTACTACTGTGCTTCATTCATAGTGACGTATGAATTCATTTCTGGAGTAGTTGTATACCAGTGGATCTCCAGGAGGGAGCGGCAATGTCTGGAGATATCTTTGGTTGTCACAACTGAAGGATGGTACTGGTATCAGTAGGCCAGGGATGCCACTATACATCATGTATTATACAGGGCAGTCCCTTACAGCAGAGAATTATCTGAGCCAAAATATCAGTATTGCCAAGATTGAAAACACTTGTCATATACTAATGGATGAAAATTTGTTTTGCCAGTCTTTGGTGCCCATATGCAGTTTTTCCTGTAAGTGTGTGATACAGAAGCTCCCATGTCCTCCATTTCAGAATCAGTTGGGTTAAGTTGGTGTGTTCTTAAGTCCAAAGTGACTCTATACAGGTACCTATTATCAGAGGCCGGAGTTGACATGCTTTTGCTCTGGTGAATAGCTTTGCTTAAATCTATGGAAGATTTATGAAAATTTGTAATTAGAGGTATTTTTCTTTGTACCTGTATGTAGATACAGAGAGAAATACTTCCAATGGCTGTTTGTATGTGTGTTATTTGCAATGTAATCTAGAAGTAAGTGATCTTAATAGTGAATCATTCCCGGTAACAACTAAATATATGAACTGTTAGCCAAATTTTGGGGTATTTCAACAATATTGATTGAATTTTGGGGTGTTGCAATAGTAGTCTTGTAACAGAATTTGTTTTAACATTAACTCTTTTGTATACACAGGTAAAAAACTGGGTCAAAGAATTACGGAAAATGTTGGGAAATGAAATCTGTTTATGTATAGTTGGTAAGCATCATTACTTTTTAAATCTCCTTTGTACTTTCTTAATTCTTTATTAAAGAATAGTAAACCAATAATTCTCATTTTAAAATTATATGAGAAAAGAAGAATGGCATTTTAATGCATAATATTTTAGAATAATTTAGTATTTGGAAGTACTCTTTTAAAAGCTTCAACTTTAACTCAAGGAATGCCTTGGGGAGCAAGTGGGAAGCTCAACATGTAAGGCTTTATTTAAGCCCCAGCCTTGCTTCAATTTGACTTTTAGTTTTTCACCATAAGATTTTATTTAGGAAAAAAGTTCAGAAACTAAAATTAAAGCCAATGACTTACACTAGTGTTCTTGTTCTGTACATTAAACTATACACGTTTTTGAGTTAATGACAAATTTGACTCCAAGGGTATAAGTAGATCATGATACTATAGTTGAGGGATGTTCTTAACGGGTAAAATAATGGAGCTCTATAACTCTCTCTCAGAGTTCTGGAATTTACCTTTAGTTCTCTTTTTTCTTTAGATTATTATTTCTATGATATAACAAGTAATTATTGAGCAGTAAAGTATACCAGACATTGTGCTGTGTATTCAGTAGATACTATCTCATGTAATCCTCATTACCCTCTGAGCACTTTATAGAGCAAGCTGAGCCCTGAAGGTACACTAACTTAACAAATATCAGGCAGGTATCACAGGTGGGATTCAAGTTGAATCTCATCTGACTCCTATGCTTACATTATTAATCCTTATGTTGAATAACCTAATGCTATTTTCCTTCTTCCTTTTGACATGACTGATACAGTAAACATGGCCTGTGAGAAACCAGGGAGTTCTAGTGAGGGATGTAGAATGGAATGGTCAATGTGGGGAAATTCTGCTTTTAGACCTAAGAATTTTTGTTTTTAATTTGAGCTTACAATTCATGCAATATGTGACCATTAAATGATTGGTAAATTTTACAGTTTCAGATCAGAGTGTAGGTCTGGGTAAGAGTGCAAGGAGGCCAGATTTTTTAGTCTAGATGCTACATCTTAGGCTAGATGGCAGGAATATATCAGAACAGAGTACTGAGGTAGTAGGCTAATAGGTGTTTGGAGCCAAAGTTGCAGCTAGTCATTAGTGAGTTTGGCATGGGTTTGTGTGGTATGTGGGATTTACTGCAAGTGGAAGTGGCTGCAATGAGTGAACAACTGGACATTTAAGAATTTGAGATTCTGGATATCCCTTAGAACAGAGAAATAAATGACTAACACATACTCAAAGAAGCCTCAAGAGTTCATTACTTGACTAGGGTTACAACATAACATTAAAAAAAAAATAGCTGGGAGTTAGACTTCTAATCAAGATGGTGGCATAGGTAAACACAGCTTGCCTCCTTACACAACCACATTAAAATTACAACTAAACTATGGAGCAACGATTATTTAGAACCATTAGAAATTGAGCTGAATGGAACTCCTACAACTATGGAATTAAAGAAGAAACCAACTATAGAATTAAAGAAGAAACCGTATCAGGACTGGTAGGAGAGGCAGGGGCACAGAACAGGCTGGTCTTACACCCACATGTAGTGAATAAAAAATCAGGATAGAACCCTGACCCGTGTGGCTCAGTTCGTTGGGCATCTTTCCACAAAGCAAGAGGTTGTTGGTTTCATTCCTGGTGAGGACACATGTCTGGGTTGCAGATTCAGTCCCCAGTCAGGGCTTATACAAGAGGCAAACAGTCAGTGTTTCTCTGCCTCTTTTTTTCTCCCTCCCTTTTTCTCTCTCTCAAAATAAATAAATAATATATTTATAGATATACTAGAAAAATCATGAGGGATATCTCAGGAGCGAGGGGTCGCAGCCCCATACTAGCCTCTCTGGCACAGGGTTTCAGTGGGGGTTTTCATGGGGAAAATAAATCCCCGTAACTTCTGGCTGTAAAAACCAGTAGAGATTGATGCTATGGAAGACAGAAACTTCTGGAGTCCCAGGCAATTCCTCTTCAAGGGCCCATGCATAGACTACTTGGACTCACTCCCTCTGAGCTCCAGTGTGGGAGCAGCAGGTTGAAAGGCATCAGAGACATTTGGGGAGGAACTGAATTGTCTAGCATCAGGGCAAGAGCTGGGGGGCAGGTTTCTCCCAGACAGAAGTGCTGGCAGAGGCCATTTTTCCTGAGCTCTCCCACAACAGAACCACTGAGCCTGCAGGTGGGCGTCATATCTGAGACTCCCATCAACCTGGCTCACGCTGTTTGCCCCAGCCTCAGGATGAGGCCCTTCCCCACCCAGCTTTCGGGCCCACCCAAGCTGTTTACAGTGATTTTTCCATATGAATGGCTTATCATGGCCTATGCTTCAGATTTTCCTGTTCTCTCAAATAAGCAGCTTTTGGCTTTAGCAAGCCCTTATACCTCTCACCCCTGTACCTCTTGCTAAGTTGCCCCAGGCCTGGCACTATCAACAGCCAGCCTTGATTCACAGCTTGGCCTTCCCAGGGCTTCCAAGCCCAGCACAAGTAGCAGCCATCTGCAGATCACTTTGTGGCCTCTGTTGTGTGATCCCAGACAGAACAGTCAGTGGCTGACCTTGGCTGTGCCAACAGGATTCAAGGCTCTATATAACTAGAGGGTATACACAGCCCACATGAGTTGGGCACACTTTGACCAATAATAGGGGAGGGTAATAGGGGTGGCTGTGCCACTTGACTCTACAGGATACCTACTACATTAGGCCACTGTACCAAACCTGAGAGACATAGCAGCTCTACCTAAAACAGAATCAAACAGGGAGACTGCCAGAATGAGAAGACAAACATGACTCAAATGAAAGAACAGATCAAAAACTCCAGAAAAAGAACTAAACACAATGAAGACAAGCATCTACTAGATGCAGAGTTCAAAACACTGGTTATAAGGATGCTCAGGGAGCTTAGTGAGGACCTCAACAGCATAAAAAAGATCCAGTCAGAAATGAAGGATACACTAATTGAAATAAAGAGCTATTTATAGGGAAACAACAGTAGAGTGGATGAAGCCAAGAATCAAATCGGCGATTTAGAATAGAAGAAGAAGAAAAAAAAAAAACCCTCAATGAGAACAGCAAGGAAAAAAATCAAAAAAATAAGGATAGTGTAGGAGACTCTGGGACAAGTATACCAACATTCACATCATAGGGGTGCCAGAAGAAGAGAGTGAGAAATTATAAATCTATTTGAAAAAATAATGACAGAAAACTTCCCAAACTTGGTGAAAGAAATAGACATACAAGTTCAGAAAGCACAGAAGAGTCCGAAACAAGATGAACCCAAAGAGTCTACTCAAAGACACATCATAAAATGCCAAAGGTTAAAGACAAAGAATCTTAAAAGCAGCAAAAGAAAAGCAGTTACCTACAAGGTAGCTCCTTATAAGACTGTCAGCTGATTTCTCAACAGAAACTTTGCAGACTAGAAGGGATTGGCAAGAAAAATTTAAAGTGATGAAAAGCAAGGGTGTACAACCAAGATTATACTACCTAGCAAAGCTATTGTTTAGAATTGAAGGAGAGAGAAAGCGCTTTCCAGGCAAGGAAAAGCTAAAGGTGTTCATGACCACCATACCAGTATTATGTGAAATGTTAAAGGGCCTCCTTAGAGAAGATGATCAAACATATGAATAATAAAATGGCAATAAATACATATCTATCAACAATTGATTCTAAAAATCAAACATGCAGAACAGAAACATAATCATAGATACAGAGAATGTTTTGATGTTTGCCGGATGGGAGAGTGACCTGGGGGCTGGGTGAAAATGGTGAAGAGATTAAGAAGTACAAATTGGTCATTACATGGGGGGGATGGTAAAGTACAGCATAGGGAATACAGTAGCCAAAGAACATAATATGCAGGACCCGTGGACATGGACAACAGTGTGGCAATTGCCTGAGGAGGGGCGGCTGGGTTGTGGAGGGTGAAAGGGGAAAAGTTGGGACAATTGTAACAGCCTAAACAATAAAATATAATGAAAAAAAAATAGGTGGGTAAATAAGTTTATGAATATTAACCTTATATTCTTCATATTATAAGAAGATTTAGGAATATTGTGTCTGATCCCAAGTAGGGTCAAATGTTCTCATTTATTGTTATATGCTGTTTATTAATGATTGGTATAATATATAAAAAGCTCATACTCTCTTTTCTTTTTTGTTGGCAAATACTACATAGAATTTTAGTTGTAATTCAGAGTTGGGAGAATCTGGAGAGCTCATTTACCACAAAAGGAAAATTTCAGTTAACACATTGCATACCACTCAGGAGTTTTCTCGTTTTTCATGCGCCATCTTTTATGGACCTTAGATGTCAACACACTGTCTTGTTCACATTGAATGAAGCGATCTCATTGGTGGAAACCGTGCAGGTCAATCTACGAAAAACTATATAATTGCATGAATCCATAAAGCATTGCAGTTACATTGTATTTTGGTCATTCGAATAGTCTTCGTCTTCAAGTTCCTGGCGCTTTTGGAAATGCCTCCTCTCAGAAAAAGGAAGGAAACCAACGAGACTGGTACACTTCTGGAAGTATTTAACGATAATTTATCAGATATCCCTAGTGAGATCGAAGATGCGGGCGACTGTATTGACGATTCCGGAGATGTTCTGTAGTTACGATGATTTAAATAACGTGCAGTGTGCCCCAAAACGTGCAGTCCCTGGCGTATGTCTTAGAGATTTCTATGCGGTACGCAATGTGTTAAGAAAGCCTCATCACCAGTACCTTAGAAGCCCCACCTGTGCTTCTTTCTCATCCCAACACTACCCAGCTGCCTGCCTTTCACCATCACCTGCCACCAAACACTGTCTTGACTTTTCACTGCTTGTACTGGTTTTGTTTTGAACTTTATATAAATGTAGTCATATAGTATGAACTCTTCTGTGCGGTTTCTTTGACTTTATGTTTGTGAGGGTTCCCTATGTTCTTGTATCTAATTGTAGTTCATTGTATTCTCTTTGCTAATACTTTATTCTATGAATGTTCCACAGTTTATCCTTTTGCTATTGATGAACATGTGCATTATTTTTTTACCTATTGATTTTTATTTTATTCTCTGTAGTAGTTCAGCATTTTATTGCTGGTAGTTTTATTTATAGTAGTTCTGTTTTATTATTAACTTCAAAATAATAATTCCTCACATGATTATTGTGAAGATGAAATAATGATTTGGAAAACAGTTTGCATAGAGAAGGCATTTGACAAATATTTGTTTCTTTCCCTTTGCATAAGACAACCCTTGAAACCTTTGGAGCTTGGATAATTCACCTAGAGTCTTAAATTCTTGGTCTTCAACTTTTTTCATTTGGCCTGACTCCCAGATGTTCTCATCATCCTCATTATTTTTTCCCAGGTTTATTTAAATGTATCTCTGTGACTTCTACCCTTCAAATGGACACGAGAATCCGAACATTGTTGAGTCAGTGTATACTTACATGGTTCTCTTTTTAAAAAAATCCTCACACTGTCTTTCTACCAGTGTTGTCCAAGATTGTATACACTTGTCAGCCATGTCAAGTCAATGTCTCTTATATAGATCACAGCAGGCGTGTCAAACTCATTTTCACCGGGGTTGGGGGGCCACATCAGCCTCGAGGTTGCCTTCAAAGGGCCGAATGTAATTTCTGCTCCTTAACAGTTAAGGAGTAGTTACATTGATACAGTCCTAAAATTATTTCGGCCCTTTTAAAGGCAGCCACGAAGCTGATGTGGCCCCCAGTGAAAATGAGTTTGACACCCCTGGATTACAGATAACAAATATTTGAATTTCTTTTTTGTACATATTGCTCTTTTGTCAGGCTTTTCCCATCTTGTTCTTATATAATTAAGTTATTTAAGCCTAAGTGTAGGAATTCCAACTTACTTTATGTCTCTGAGTCTGTATGATTGCTATATTATCTGCTAGCTTTTCAGGTGTAAATTAGACACTGAGCCTTCTAGGTCCTTATCTAAGCCTTTGATAATGTGTTAACCAATAATGGAGAACTCCATACTTCACTGCAGACTTTCTTCCCTCTAGGTTTTAGTTAATCCATTGACTAGTACTGTTAGTGGTTGCTCTGTTTGATAGCATTTTGCTTCTAGTCTGCCCTTAACATTTGTATGTTTGTTAAACAAATATTTATTATTAATAAGTTACTGTTTATTGTGTACCAGGTATTTTTCTAAGTACTACACATTTTTTATTTCATTTAAGCCTCCAGACAACACTGCAAGGAAGGTTGCCATTTCCATTTTACACACAGGGAAATGGGCTTAGGCAGCTTGATACTTTCCAAAATACATGACTAGTTGGAGGTAGACCTGGGATTTTAACTCAGGTCTGTCTGCTACTCCAAGCCCATATCCTTAATCAGTACTATATATTGCTTACTATGTACTAGGCTTTAGGAATAGTGTAGTGAATAAGTAAACAAAATAGATAATGTCTTTGCCTACTCAAAGCTTACTGTGTAGGGAGAGAGAGAAAAACAAGCTATTATGTATTATGATAAATGCTGTGAAGGATGGAGTACTGCAGAGGGCTGAGAGAGCACAGAAGCAAACCTAACTAAGTTTAGGGGGTGGAGGGTTAAGGGAAGATTTCCTAGAGCATTGTATTAACTAAGTTAGCTAGGTGAAGCCATCAGGGTGATGGTAGAAAATATCTATTTATGGGCTTTAATTCTCTCATAACAAGATTAATTTTCCATTTGATCATTCACAGTGATAAATATGGCTAATACTAAAAACTACTCTTTATTGAACTTGTACTACATGCTTAGGCCTTGTACAGTATTTTCACATCAGCCCTGCAAAGTTTGTTAGCTGTATTTGTTCAAAGTGAGACTAAGAGAAATTAAGTAATTTGCCTAAAGTCTTATAGTTATGAAATGAACCTGGACTTACAAACAGGTTTTCTTCAGATTTAAAAGGCCTTTGAAAGTTTTTTACTACTAGGCATCCAATCTAAGCAAAATATGGTTCTAGCTCTTTATTAGGCCTTCTGCTCTTAGCAGTAGGTATATCCCTTCCATGTTCTAATTCAAATATGTATTTTTAAAGAAGATAAAGTTTTTACTGTTCTTAATAGGGTGGCTTTTTTCTTCCTTTCCAGTAGCTTCAGCCAATTTTTTTTCCCTAATCCTTCTGCTACTATACTTTCAAGTAGGTGCCCACTCTGGTTGTTATCCTTGTTTTCAGGCATTTTAAGCCTATTAGAAAGTTTTCTATGTTAGCTGCACCATAGTATTAAAACAGATATGAGTCTTAAAGCCTTAATCCTTTAACTGTCTTGCTTTTAGAGTATAGGAACTAAAAAGATTTTGAGCTTTAGAAATTTATCACTAACTGGCAGTTTCTATGACTTAGTTTGTGCTTAATCAATCCATTATGAATAATGATTGTTCAAAGAAATATTTCATAGAGGGATTTTAAAATTTTGTTTAAAGTAATAATTACGGGACAGTGGAGAGACACCCACGGGAAACATTTGGACAAATGTAAAAGAACAACAATAAAAAAGGATATATGGAAAAATACATAATTGAATTA
>VMDR010033034.1:0-11499 GCA_007922815.1 Macrotus californicus
GGGATTTTATTGTCCTGAAGCACGCTCCCTACCGTGTTTTTTTCAGTGTTCTTTCCAAATCCTGATCTCCAATCTTCTTATATGCTGGATACCTTTGGCTATTCCCTCTGTTCCTCAGAGGATCAGCTAGGTATCTCACCCGTGTGCAGGGAGAAGTTGATTCCGCTCCCACCTATCACGCCGCCATCTTCCGCTCTCTGAACCTCTAGTTTTATTGATATATACCAAGTAGTCTAGAAAGAAGAAAAAAAGGAGAGAAAATTTACCAAATAAGAGATATTTAGGTAATACAGGAAGGGAAGAGGATGCTCAAAAACTATAAAATGATACATAAAAAGAAAATAAATAGAGCCATGAACAAATCTTGCTTAATTAAAATTTGTCCAAACTTAAATGCAGCATGACACTTAGCCCCTCTTTTGGGGAGTACATGTGTCTGAGTATAAATATATTCCCTCCATCACCACTAGAGTGAGAAATGTCGACCGAGGGTTTAAAAATATGACACTCAGCATCTTGGTAAGTACTTATTTTTCAAAGTTACAATATCCAATGAGTCTTGATAAAGAGAACATGTTATTTAAAACATATAGGCTTTGGATCAAAATGAATATAAAATATTTGGTACCTGGGCGTAACTGTCTCCAGGAGAAAGATACTTCACTAAAAAGGAACTAAAATTAAAATACCGAAAGCCTTGCTTTGTTTTCTCAGGTGAAATACGCATGAGTAGGATGAGGACAAATCTCTATAGTTTCCCAGTGACAGCAGCAAAGGAACCAATTAGCACATCCAAATGTGATCTGTGCAGACATTTTTTCTAGGAAACTTCTTCAGACCTGAGTGTTTTTGTAGCCGTGGAGGGACTGGCCATAGAATTTAAAGTTCCAGAGGAAGAGGAGAAGTGGAAAACAATGCCTCAGATGTCTACCTCAGCTGAACACAATTAATTATGACCTGACGGATTCTAAATGAGCTGGCAATTTTAACTCACTATTGAAAACAAACAACAACAACAACAAAATAACAGAATTTCAGGGTTCCAACTCAAAGGAAGCAAAGCACAGTGTTTATAAATAAAAGCCAAGACATTTATTCAACCCCAAAGCTGCATTGTCTGGCGGTTTTGAGAATGTTTACCAGGCCACAGTTGGGTTGAATGCAAGTTGAAGACTTTTGACCACAGGATTTAATTTACTAGATTTACATAAGTGTCAATCACCCAAGTAAGGAGGCCAAGTGGAAGTATTTTTAGCAAACATTCCGGCAGTGAGCATCTTAATTCGTTGTCTTGTAAAAGATCAGGAATGGCAGGGCCTGTTTGCAAACATTCTGATTTTACATGCATTTTTAATACAATATGTTTCATCAAAGCCTTACAGAGTGGTTATATCTTGTTAGTAATGGTCCTTCATCTCTAATCCCCGGAGGGTTCTTTATTCTGGCAAAAAAGTATCTAGGCACCCTCGGGTACTATTTAAGAGAAATGACTGCATGATCATCTACTCCCGTGTCAGTTCAAGTTAAAATATTTTATGGCACTGTCAAAATTTGGTCAATAACAAATAACTTATTGTCATAGTCTATTGCAATAACAAGTAAGTATTTGTCAATAATAATGCAAAGAACAGCTTATCCATCCTGAGTTCCTGTGTGGGTGAAGCTAAATCAAATGTCTACAAAGAGAAGAAAAGAAGAGGATATTTAAGATTGAATCTGGTTATGGAAGGCATTTGATATCTCCGTCAGTGGGAAGATTCATGTTCTTAAATAACAGAAATAAAGCTTTGAAGAATAAAGAAAAATAAGTATCTGAGTAAAGATTTTCTCAAACAGACCAAAGGAGATTTTTTTTTTTTTTTTTTTAAATTACTTTATTGTTGTTCAATTACAGTTTGAATTTTCTCCCCATCCCTCTCCCCCCACAAAGGAGATTTTTTTAAGAGTGCTCAAGAGAGTATAGGAAATATTTTACAGAATAATTTAATATTTATTCTACATACAGACTCTTCGTAGTGAGCTTATTTTGGTGATGCACATTTTAGCGAAGTTATCCTGTTTGTGTGTGCACAGAGAAGCATTTTACAGAGTCAGAAGCTCTTATTTTGATTATCCATGCCTGCTGCTGTCACTTTGCCTTCTTTACCTTGTGATGGTCCAGGAAGAAAACTTCTGCACCTGAGCCATAGCTGGGGCTCTGAGAAATGGACAGGATATTTGCATGTTCCTCACCCCTAGGTGTCAAATCCATTATATAGTACTACCCTCTGAACTCAGCAAAACACCCTAAGGCATTAATTCCCTGAAGCATGATCAGATCATAAAATCTGAGAGTTAGAATGACATTTGGGGTCATCTAATCCCACACCTCTTCTTAAAATAAGACTCTTCACACCAACCCCTGTGCGGGCACAGCAAGCAGCCCCCAGGAATCTCATTGTCTCTTATTTCTGGGCAGACATTTTTACTGATGCTAATGTTCTCAGTGTTGAAGAGAGCTCCTTCTTTCTGTTGATAATAATTATGACTATAGTCACATCGGTCTGCATTCTTCCATCACAGCCCTTGAAGGTAACTATTAAATCTCGCCCTGGATTTCCTCTTATTTCTCTTTATTGGGGCTCCTTGTATAGTGTGGTTTCCATCTTGGTGGAGCTTCTTCTGAACATAATTTTATTTTATGGCACCTCTTCACATTTGGAGCCTCATCTTCCATATGTATTCTGACGATTGATAGCTAAGGACCCTTACCCTTATTTATTTAAGTACTATAATTACAACAGAAGTTTCCCTTTTTTTATTATTAGCTATAGATAACATAGATTCATAGGGGTACTAGTGACATGAATTCCAGAAAGAATGAGTTAGATCTCTATTTTTTTCAACAGACTGGGACATTGGACATATTTCCAGCATAGGAATTTTAGAATATGGACATAGGACAAGCTCCACTAGGAGAAACAGAGAACAGGGTAAATTCAAACCCAGGAACAGTGTAGAACCATTGTAGAAGTAATAGAAAGCTTCCTCAGAGTTGGGCTAAAAGAAATCTTTATTGATAAAAAATATAATTTTAATCATAACAACAACCAATTGTTATTTTTTAACTTCATGTTTCCTTTACTTAATTGTTTTGAATACATATTACAGTCCTGGGAGGTAGGTATCATTATCCTTATTTTATCAGTAAGGAAACTGGAGTCCAGAGTATTAAAGTACACACCCAAGGTCACACAGCTAGTCAAGCTGGAACCCAAGCGGGTGGATCTGCTTCTGGAGCCCTGATTCCTAAGTTTGCACAAAGCCTGTTAAATACGGCTTCCTCACTTTGGGATTAGCCCAGGGATCTGAAGGCTTCCTGGAGAGTGAAGACAGAGTTCAGTGGCCAGAAGTGGTTAAAAGGACAGAATGCAAGCACTGGAGACCTATGGAGCCCGAAGTTTAACACTGATGGGCAAGGTAACTTATTACCTACTAGTCCATGTGACATTACCAAATCACAAGGATGATAGGGGTGCCTTGTACAAGACACACTGTTAACTGCTGTTGACTTCCTACCTTGTAACAACATGGAATGTTGGCTTCAGTAGAGAAGATTAGCATAAGCATGGATTAAAACATGGAACTATGTCAAAAGAAAGTTTTTCCACCTACACAAAAGGAATGATCAAATCTTTGTGATTAGAAATACAAAGACTTCTTAAAATAAATTTTTTAAAACTGACAACCCATCGCGGTTTAAAAATAATAATTATCATTATTGTTATTCAAGCCAGCAGTTATTATGTGCTTTCTACTCTCCTATGTGCTTTTCATGTTTTAATTTTTTTTAATGCTCCTTATAACCACATGCGCTGAGTACTCTTACTACCCTCAGCTGAAGTCTGGGTTGGCTGAGGCACAGATAGTCTAAGCCACTTGTCAAAGTCACGCAGTTTTTAAGTCATGGAGCTGGGACTTGGATCCAGGGGTCTTCTGAACCCCTTTCCTTATCCTTCCATAATTGAGTACTTCTGTATAATGTATTATTTCAATCTATTTTCTTGGGAAAATGCTCCTACCAGACACCAAGATAAACCCTCACTGGACTTAGGCACTCAACTTCCCCTACCCCCGACCCCATCCCCTGTTTTAAACAGATGGACAGATGGGTGAGTCTCTGGAATAAATGTGATTTGGGGTTCCTAGTTTTAAACCTTGGATATAATTAAACAATTCTCTTGTCATTTTTTTTTTGTTTTAATATAGAGTTTCTTTATGAAAATATAACTGATGTTGAGATAGTCTTACACATTTCTCCAGGAAGTCTGTTCTATGGCAGTCACCAATGCTACAGCTGTTTTAGGGATTTCTTTTTCTATAGCTAACTTACATCTATCTTTTCTTAATTTTATTGATTTTAATTTCCATTACAATTTTCCCCTGAAAAATAATTCATCCATTTATTTTGATTTTTCATTATTTAAAGAGGACTTTAAAGAATTATTGTATAATAAATTTCAGAAGAAATGAGTAGGTAAATAGTTTTAACTGTGGTCTATCTGCTATTTTCTTTCCTACTTCTCTGCCTGGGCCTATGTTTATTGAACTCCATAGAATGCCAAGACAGCATTTGTAAAGGGGATTTATTTAACTCTGGGTGAGTTGTACAAATTCAATAATGTGGCCCAACTCTTGTTTAATTTTGAAGGCTTTCTCCTAGACAACATTGCTCATAATGGACGGTTCAAGCTAAATTATCCATTATTGTTCCCAAAGTTTACAATTAAACTATCGATCAAAACTGGCAGTGATTCCTCCAGCAGCCTGAGTGAAGAAGCACTGATTGCATCAGAACCTGAGTGCGTGGCGCCAGAAGAAGGTGCTGCAGACGGACAGGCAGGTAACAGACCGACAGACACACCCTCCACCAATCGTCCTAGGATACAGCCTTTGGGAATTTTTCTTGAGCCAAGAAACAAGCCGCAACCACGAATACGCAGTGTGGGTGTGCAATTTCAATAGCCAGAGGTCCCCGCAATTTGTGACCCCTATCCCTGGCTGTAAAAATTGGAGATTAACAGGTTTGTCTCCATAGGGAACCAACCTCAGCTTTTAGGCTCCTTCAGACACTGCAGAATGCATCTTTTCTGGGGAATTCCACAATAAAATGACTGTTATTTATCATTACAAACCTCTTTATCATTTAGTCAATAAAAGGCCTCTCTCTCTCTCACTTTTTTCCTGTGGCGTGCTCAGAGTCAGAAATCGGTATTAGTCTCTCCTGGCCTGAAGGCAGGAGATGTCAAAACCTAAATCATGATCTACCCTGGCTTCCTGGCTAAATTGTGTATGAAGGCCTCAGGCAAAAAGGTGCACATGCTCATTATTTGAAACAGAGAATTTTTTCTCTCTCTTTTAGTTTTTCTTTCTTTTTCTCTTTCTTCTTTTTACATATTGAGACATAGGATAAATACATGTATGGACTCAGAAGACATCAGGCATGAAACAGGGCAATGGGAGCTTAACATGTTGCCTTCATATATTTTCTGATCAAGAAATAAAAAGTGGATTGTCATGCAAACAAAAAAGAACAGTAAATTTTGCCCCTTGAACTTTTGGATCAGAGTTTAAAAAGTAAGTGCTGTTTATGATTGGGTGTCAGTAACAGGTGTCTTCAGAAAGGAGGGCAGAACTCAAAAACAGCAGAGTTGTAGGTAAGCACCAGTAGTATTTTTACTGGCATAGAGATCCTGCTGCGGACAGGGAAGAGGAATCCATTCCTCTGCACCAGCGAACAGATTTTGCCTGCAGGATTCTTCACTGCCCACAGCCCCTCAGTGGTGGCCATATGGGGTGAGTGGCCAGTGTCACACAAGGTCAGTAGGAATGTTGAGATAAGACTTTCTTTGGATATAACATATCTGGGCAGTTCATGCTAAGCCAAGTATCCCGAGGAGAGTCTGAAAACAGCAGTCTAACAGAAAGGACAATTTGGTGGCCTGAGGTCTCTTTTTCATTAAATTGCTGTGGGTATGCTCTCTCTACTGATTTTTAAACATGCCAAATACAGACCACACTATGCAGTGGCCTGAGCTGATTCATTTCTTTATTGTCTTATTTATTCAACACATAGTCTGAGCTCATCCCACGTGCAAATACTATGGTAATGCAGCTGTGAGCAGATAAGGTACTCTTGAGAGAGACGCGAAGGGCCCAGGAAAAACGTTTAATGAGTACAATTATACAGATCCATGTCCAATTATTTCATTTAAATAGGTCAATTGACAAATGAGGAAATATAATTTCACAGTATCTCTGTTGCTAAAAACTTGGTATTTCCCCCTGTATATCTAATTCCTAGAGGAAATAACATCTAGAAATATAGAAAACGTTATTTTTAGAGCTGAAAATGCTTAGAATCTTGTTCAATACTCCTAGTTTATAGGGGAAGAAGTCAAGACTTAAAAAGATAAACCAGAAAATAAACTCAAAATTTTATGAACATTCAAGTAGCAATCGCAGCGTAGGGGCTGGAACTGGGATTCCTGTTCATGTGCCCAGCTTGTTTCCTGTATGATATCTATATTCTTTATTTTAAATTTTATTTTAATATATTTATTGATTTTAGAGAGAGAGAAACATCGATGTGAGAAATATCAATGGGTTGTCTCCCACACGCTCCCTGACTGGGGATCTAACCTACAACCTAGGTATTGTGCCCTGATAGGAAATGCGACTCCCAACCTTTTGGTGTACAGGTCGACTCTCCAACCAGTGGAGTCACACCACTTACTGTCTCAGTGGTATCAAATACTTGGACTTATTGCCATCATTTGCTCATCATCTGTGTGCTTAAGGATGAGCAAGAATGTGCAAAGCTTTAATATGGACCAGTTGGGGAGTTCAGTTTAGGGAGAGAATATATGTATATTTGGCATATATATTTCAAGTTAATGAATTAATTATTATTATTTGTTTTGCTTGCCATTAGGCAGGTCCCTAAAGATACTGATGCTAACTTATTGTACTTGACATAACGTGGACAGAGGTTAGCAGAATTTGCTTCTGTTCCAGTCTGCCGACCTTGTTTGACTGGCCTGTGAGCTGCTCTTGGACATGACCTCCAGGACAGAGCAGTTGAATGGGACTCTATTTTGCAAGGCAGAAGAACCAATCCCAGAAGAACTTAGTTTTAAACAGACCTCAGCTAATCTTTGAGGCTGTATAAACACGTCTTTGGGAGAAAACCGATCATGTTGTATGAATTCAAGAACGGGTAAAGCAGAACTTCCATTTTTGGTAGAAAATGATGGGAAGTCAAACACTTTTTCCTGTTTCTCGGGAGACCGTAGGATTGCACAAAGGAATTCAGTCATAGTTGACAGTCTTCCAGTTATTAACTTTTTGTATCTAAATGGGCCTGGAATACCTTTAAACATTGATGAAAATATTGCTTCTATACTGAAACCTTCTCTTCAGAGTGAAATCTTATGACAGGTTATAAACCACTTAAAAATGAGATAGTTTATGATAAGAATGCAAACGGAAGTCTTACAACCACCTTGTTGCAGCCTGACATTCCTAAAGCAAAGAGGGCAGTGTCAGATTTGTTTGTTCTTCCTGATGTGATGTTTAAAAGAGTGCAAAATTGAAAAAAAAGAAGAAAAAAAATGTGTATTCCTATTGCCCTCATCCTTTTCTTCTTTTTTTTATTCTTTGATGCTATTTAAAAAATAAATAAAGGTCCTGACTTGAGCTTGCCAGCACTAGCTTGCAAATTACAACAAAATTCACTTTCTAAGTAGTTTAAAATTATTCAGATTATTTTCCAAACTTATAATTATGCCTCTTTTATCATTTAATTCTAAGTCCACATCTCCTGGCTATAACTGCTACACGAGCATGAGGACATGGCTCTTCTGTATAGTCATTAATAAAAAACTCTGAGAGTATTTATGAGTTTATTTAGGCATCTCCCACTTTCCATTAATAAGTGTCCATTCATTTCTCAGGTCAAACATTGGCTTCTTTGGCATCATGTGGCCTGGTGCTTACACACATGCAGTTCTGTTTCCCAATAAAGGGAACAAACATTTATTTCAGGGTGTCAGACTGGAGGGTGGCACTGGAGTACTTTTCTTAAGCTTGTTGAACAAATTTATGTTGGGAAGAAAAAGGAGCCCAGTGGCTTTCTCTAGTGGGGAGGGACTGCCTTTTTGTGCTTACATGGGTGTTGAGGGGTGTTCTTCCGTGTGACCTTGGCACCCACCTCTGTCCCACTGCCATGTGTCTGATTTCCTTTTGAGCGTGTACTCTTTCAGAGAAAGGTGCTCCAGATGCACTTTTGAGATTAAGTCATTAGGCATCTCCATGTGCAGTGGTAGACTATTCAGACTGATATCGCTATGCACCCTAAACAGGGATGCTATTTTGAGTATTTTATACTTTAACTTATTTATACCAATATTTAACTTCATAAAATTATTAATGGACTATACTTTTGAGATTGATGAACAAGACTGTTCATGCTTAGGTTTTTCCACTGATGGTAATAAACCTTAAATGTTTTTAAAAACATAACAGAACTTTAGGACTTCTTTATTCCTAATTGTATTTTACATTATATATATAGAAAATACACATGCATGTTTTATTTAAAGTTCCATGTGTGATCAGTACACGTTGTTTAGTTTGGGAATTCCCTCAGAATGGAGTAGTTATACTCTCTGGTGGATGCTGTTATTTCACTCAATATTACTTTTCACTCATTACTTTTTCCGGTGCTCGCTCATGGCCACGTCACGGTATATGCCTCCTGTGGGCTCCTGAACTTGGTCTGGGTTATGTGACTAGGCAATGATGGTGAGCAGGTGGTTATAAGACTTGTTTGGTAGAAACTTGGTAAGCTATTGTGCATTTTGCCAATTCTTTTGTTTTTCTTCTCTGCCCATGTGGACAGAAGGTCCCAAATAAGGAGTGCTCCTTTTAGCCCAGAACTTTACGTTGCATGGAGAAGAACCACAAGAACCTCAGCTTCCAACATTTGACGGGACCGAGAAACAGTAATTAAAGCCACTCAAATTTTGGGGTCATTTTTCTTGTAGCAGAGATGACTGATATGATTATTTATTTATTTGCTTGTCTTCTAAAAATTAGATTTCAAGACACAGAAATATGAAAAATAAATAAATAAACAAAGAGTCATTATTCCCCAAATTAGCTGGCTTTTGTTAATGTGTTTATATAGTTTAGAAAAATAAAGCTAAACAAATATATATATATATATTTTAATTTGTAACAATTTTTACATGGTAAGATGTATATTTTATTGTATTCAAATACATTATGTTCCAATTATATATCACCAGAAAATTTGTCCTCATCTTTTTATATAGGAGACGGGACCACACAAAAGGGCTTTATTTACAAACAATTGTGTATTTACTCTGACATATTTAAAGTTCAGTCACCTTCAGAGTACTCTCCATTTGATGCAATACACCTATCAAGACATTTTTTCCACGGCTCAAAACAGTTTCTGAACTCATTGATTTTAATGCCTGTTGGTGCTTCTGACATTTTTTGTTTCACCTCTTCCACCTCGGCAAATCATTTCCCTTTGAGGACATTTTTTGTCTGGGGAAACAAAAAACGTCGCTCAGGGTGAGACCGGGTGAATAGGGAGGGTGGGGCAGGAGGTCATGCCCTTTTTGGTCAAAAACTGCTGAACACTCAGCGTGGTGTGGGCAGGTATACTCGTAAATCACTCATCATGAAATGGGCAAACACATTGAGTCTTCCAAAAAAATTCACTGAAGCTGAATGCAGCCTCTCACAACAATGCCAGCTGGTACACTGATACAGATGGTTTCCTAGAACATCCACCCAGTGGGGAGAAACCTGTACAAAAGGCCCACCCTCCAAAAGATAGTTACAAGTTTTTTTGGGGGGGAGTCCCTGCTTCTACAGTTTACCTGACATTCCTATGTACAGTTAATATTTGAAAGAAATAAATGATGACAAGTGGATATTACATAATATTTCCTATTTACTTTTCAAAACTGATATGCTACCTGTGTTTATAATATCTATTTTAGGGAACATGTTTCTTTACAAAGAAGTTGAGACATTTTGATATCGTTTTGATTTATTCCATATAAACTAAGATTTTAATTTTACCATGAAAGAAATGACTTCACTTGCTTTGTTTTTGTTTTGTTTTGGCAAATAATCATCTGAGATTTTGCAATTGGCCTGACACTTTATTCCAAAAGATGAGTACCTTCAGAGAAATTTCATTAAGATTCCAAAACTAACTCTTACATATTGATCTTTGTGATAGGTTTGCAAAGTAATGCCAGCAGAGAGTCTTTCTTTATTTCTATTCTTTTTCATTGACTCCATATCTTGCTTGTCGAGAGATATTTAATTAATGAGGGCCCATTTCATTTTCTGAATGCATGGCGCCATATGCATACAGAGTATTATATTCATAAACCTTTGTCTTTGAAAACTGAGTTGGGCCTCTGTCTGGTGTTAATGCACAAGGTGATTGAAGATTTTCTCAGAACTAGAAAGTGTGCATTTTGAAACTAGACCTGGATAGTAAGCTTTCTGTGTACAAGGCATAAATAGATAAATAGGTCGATAAATAGTTAGGTATGTAGATAGATATACAAAATAAACATATTATGTATAAGTTATATATAAATAAAGTTACATGTAAATAAATAGAGAGAAAGTTTGAAAAGTAAAAGTGCATATCACAATCTCCTGGGCAAAGGATTATTCCAGATTTTATATTTATTTCAACTGTTATTGCAACTGATAGAAGACTATATCCCCAGAGCAGATTATTGTACTTACAAGGCACTTAGTTCAGTTTTCGTTTGATAATATCTGGTTTTGTATACATGTACTATCACTCCAAATTCACTATTACACCTTTGAGGATGCTATACAGCTATATAATTCTACATAGCTATTCTATATGTTTTAGCACAGTTCTTGGCTTATAGTGGGGTTCAATTAGTAACACATGATAATTTTGATATTGTGAAGCATGATTATCACAGTGGGCCAATCAGAATTATAAAGAAACCCAGAAGCATAATTGCAGAGCTCAGTAGTCTTCTGCTTTGAATAGTAGAAGGAAAGAAAAGAATAACAAGATTGAATTTATTTGTTGTTTCAGGGGATAAAACAAAAAAAGTAATAATTCAGCACAGGATAAAAAAGTTTTCTAATATAGACACTTCCCAAGTTACTCTTCATTGGGCATATCCATTTATTAGGGGTATCAGAAAGTGGATTTGTATGCTTCAGATTCAACTAAGTGCCTTGTACGGTTTCCTCCAACTGTTTTGAGATGTTTTTTCCTAATTCAATTGATAACACTATAAATTTGCTAAGTATGAGGATCATGTTTTTATGTTTCTTGGTGTCACTGGTCTCTAACTCTGTCCTACATAGCAACTGCTCAGTGCATTTGTGAAATGAAGTGACAGCAGATTCCTC
>VMDR010033035.1:0-11499 GCA_007922815.1 Macrotus californicus
GAGGTCCCTAGAGCACAGGTCTCTTTTCTCATTTCCATGTCTCTGCATCTCCTACAACCCTCAGCACAGAGTCTTATTCAGAATGAGCACTAAGGAGCTATTAAATGAATCTTAGACACTTGAACATAACGTTCTAGAACAAGACCACCTTTCCCATCAGACCTAATACCAAAGATCACAACACTTGTCAGCCAAGTCATGATCATAAACAAAACCCACAAACCTCGATGGATAACTGGCTTGAAAGAAGGTATAGTATACATGATAGTTCAACTTAAATTACTAGACAGGGAAAAGGGGTTCCTCTTCAGAACTGTATCCTTTTCACATCCTTACCTTAGTATTTTCATATTTTTCAGAGGAGGGATGATAAGGTGGAATAGACCAGCTATATGGAGAATCATCACTATGGTTAGAAGATATTCCTTGAGAGGGGGAAGAAGAAAATCATTAAATAAAATATGGACCATCTTTCAAATACCCTCCCCACACAAAGTTAAAACTTTGTAAACAATTGGAGAACTGTCATCTCCCCTCTTTGGGCCTCAGTTATTTTATCTATAAAATCAAGAGCTTAGGTCATATGATAAGAAGCCCCATTAAAGCCAACTTTCTCTAGGTTTCTATTTTAGTATTAAGCATTTTACCTCCCACTCTTAAGCCCTGGCAGTTAGGGTCCCTCATGCTAGGCTCTGAGGGAGAAACCTAAAAGGGTGAGTGACTGAGATAAAGCAGCCTGTTAGAGCAACACAGCTTTGCAGAGCCCTTGCTGGAGCCTCACCTGCCCTATGAAGGAGATGGCAGAGGCATCAGCACCACTATGGGCCAGTGGGGAGGGGGAGGGTCAGAGAAGGTTGGGGCCCTACCCAATGCCAACCAGATATTAGATGAATGAGACTGAACCTCAATCCATGCCTTAGAATTCCAGGTTCAGTGCTCATTCATGAAGCATAAACCCATTCCTAAGCTTAGTAGTTAACATGCTATTTAGGAAGACAAAAGAACAAGGTGTGAAACCAAAGAAGGGCTGCCAGCCAACTAGAGAGTAGAAATGCTATGTTAAGTGGGAGAGGCTTAAGGCACAGAGGTGATATGGGTCCAGTGATGTTTGGCAGTGAGGGTTTCCAGGAATCAGCAAGGCTTGCAAGGGGTCTGAAGGGAAGTGCTACCTATGGGATAAGCCAGGAGGAGCAGAGAGGGTAGTACAGTCAGAACCAGGGGAGAAAGAGCATCACCAGCACAGTGACACATTGGGGGGCAGTGGATGGAGGGCTCATCAGCACAATACGCCCAGCGGATAGAGCATAGCCCACTGACAGACTTGGATTCAAATCCTGGCACTGCCCCTTAGTACTTGTGTAATCTTGGGCAAGAAACTTGACCTCCGTGAGTCTCAATTTCCCCCTCAGGAAATGATGACTATGATAAAAATCTACCTTGCATTGTGTTGAGAGGATTAATGGAGGAGCCAGCACAGTAAGTGGCACATACCTAACATTCAATCAATGGTAGCTGCTGTCATCCTGGACAGGTTCTTTGCTGACAGAACAAGGACCCAGCTGATAAATGTGTTTCCACAAGGACTACAGGCAAAGCTTTTGTTCTATGGCTAACATGCAGTGCTTACAGCCTGATCCCAAAATCTAACCATCCAGAGGGAGGCCAAGCAACAACACTTAGGCCTTGTCTGGCCTACCTTCTTGGAACATGATCTCCCTTCTGCTGGATTTCTTCCTCTCCCAAAAACTGTCTTTTCCCTCCAGCTATACTGAGACAAGGGGTATTATAATATGAGTACTGATTACAGAAAGTTCTCTTAGTGGCAGGCTTTTGGTTGCACAACATGATTCCTAACAGATTCACCTTCAAAACTGGGCCCAAGTTAGCCCAACCATAAGTTACTTTCAACCTAGACTGGCCAGCTGGTTTCCAGAAGAAGGCTGCTGATCCTGCCAATGTAAGCAGTAAGCAAAAAGAAAGCTACTGAAAATGTTCAAGTCATAGCCCCTAATGATAAGCAATGTGGTCCATACAGAGCTTGGGTTTTCAATGCACTTTCACACTCTTAGACTACCAGCACTGGGGTACTCCTCTGGAAGGTAATCAAGGCAGCTATGACTCCAGCTTCTCAGAGAAGGAATCTGAGACTCAGAGGGTAAATTATTTGCTCAAGGTCAACTACACAGCTAAGAAGTGGCAGAGCTGGGACTGGAAGCCAGGGGCCCAGATCCTTGGTGGCACTACCATCAACAGTTCACTCTGCCTCCAGAGATATTCATCCCAGCTGAATGTGTGACAACAAAGATGTGAAAACAACTTGGACTAAAGTATAGTACATGTATATGTTAGACTACTACACTGTCATTAAAAAAAAAAAACGCTTTGTATGAAGAGTAACTAAAGAGGGAAATTTTATGTTAAAAATCACAATACAAAATTATATGTACAGAAATATATCCAATCAGAAGAATAGTGTGCCCAGAAGAGAGTGGACATTGAATACAGCTCCCAGCAGAGTGCTGTGATTATAAGTGATTTATATTTAGTTTATACTTCCCCTTTTTTTCCAACTTTTTGTCAAGTAATCATGTAATTCTTCTGTAAGTTAAAAAGAAGTCTTAGAGGTAGTCTGTGTTTCAGCATTCTCATTTTGGCATTAAGGAAGGTCAGTTTATCAGGGGATGTTGAAGGTCAAAACTGGCAGCCCCTGGCACCCTATAGGTCCTGGATACCAGCTTACACTGTTCTTACTGACATAATTCACAGACCTTAAGCAGCAACCCCTTTCTTGGGAAAGACAGCAACAACAGCTGGCCACATGGGGCATCCTCAGATGTTCTAACCCTTGAATTCCCAACTTTACTAACAGGGATCCTGGGGTACAGAGACATATAGCTAGAACCTCACTCAATACTGTCACCTCCCCAACCAGTGCACTCCCTTCTACCCCATGAGCTGACAGAACCAAATAGCACCATGACTAATTTCTGAACGGAAGAAAAACTCCTTCTACCCCTTTTTACTTTGAGTAAGAACATGAAGCCAGGTTGAGAAGTTAAGATTTTGCAAAAAGTAAGCAGTAACAAGATGTCTACCCAGTCCCAAAAGGCCTCTCCAAAGACATCCCCAACCCCAGTACAGGATCCCCTGTGCTTGGGCATGAAACAAAATAGAACTCAGACTTTGGACAGCAAGCAGTACCAGGGTGAAAGACTTTTCCAACCGACATGGTCATGTAGCCATTCTCCTTGAAGTACTGGGGGATGGTGGAGAAGTTTCCAGCCTGTATTCTCCAGTAGGAGTTGAAGTCATATAGGCGCGTGGTATCAGGTCTCCTCCCGGTGAGGAACGACACCCGGCTTGGGGCACACACTGCCTGCTGTTAAGGGAGCAGAAGCAGAGGGAAACACTATCAGAGGAAAACAGTCTGGGAACTAAATTGTAACCAGGGAACCTCCAGAGCCCTCAGCAAACAGCTTGGCAGCTGAGTCATGCAGATCTGAAAGCCAAACAGTGGCATTTGGGTCTTACCCAGTCACCAGAAATGATTCCCAGGAAAGAGGGAGGAAGAACTCAGGTCCTCAAACCAGCAGATGATTTTGTCCTCCTTCTACATAGTTGTGTCTCACAGGCACACAGAGTAGGCAATGGCCCTGGGTGTGGCCCCATGAACGGGTTCTGGAAAAAGTGCTGCCTCGGCAAGCGGGCTGGCACTTGCTCAAGGATAGTTGGCAGGTCTGAGGGTAACATTCTGCAGTACCCCTTCCTGCTCAGCTCCAGGCAACCTACTCTTTGGGGAATGAAGCTGGTCAGGACCATCCTGAGAAGAGGAGCCCTTGAAAACACAGTCTTCCTTGTCAGTGGACAACCAGGTTATGTCAATGCCATTTTCCAGATGACGCTTCTCTCTGATAGAGATGCCCAGCACAATCGGTGCCATGTAACAACTGCTGAGGCAAGCCCTTCCCCCTCAGTGTATAAGACACATATCCACACCTAAAGGACCCCAGACATACCTGGGCAAAGGCATTCTGGAAGAGGAGACTGTGGGATGCCAGCTGATCGATGTTTGGGGACTTTATGAGTTTGTCCCCATAACAGCCCAGGGAGAGGCGCAGGTCATCCACAATGATTAGAAGGACATTCAGAGCATCTGCATGGGAGGGTGGGGCTTCAGTGAGATGACCTGCACTGACATTGAACCCTCCATTTGTGGTAGGTGCTAGAGTACTGAAAGGGCCAAGCCTGTACCCTCCCCCACCCTGACAACCCAGCTAATCATGCCAGGGATGGTAGGAGAGGGTAAACAGAAGAAGCCCCAATCTTAGGTGGCAGGGTTAGGCTTTGGCCATAGCCTCAGGCCTAGATGAGGGAGGGAAAGAGGAAGAGATCAAGGGAGAGAGAGGGAGGGAAGTATAGAGGAAAGAAAAGAAGGATTTAGGGAGGGACGGAAGTGTGGATAGAGGGGAGAAAAGACAATGCGTGGGAGGGAAGAAAGGATGGGTGTAAGGGATGAATAGATGGAAGGAAGGAAAAAGGAACACTATGAGGAAGGGAGCTAGGGAGGAAAGAGTGGATGTAGTGAGGGAAGAATGGAAGGGAGCTGGGAGAGAAAAAGGGGGTCCTACAATCAGGGCAGGGAGGGGAACAGGCATCACCTTTTGTATTGTTGCCCCGCGCCGCGGACCCGAGAGAAGCGCAGTAGCCCAGGACCAGGCTTAGCCAGAGCAGGCCTCGGTCCAGCAGCGGCATTTCTGCCGCGCGCAGCCGCTGCACAGCGACGGTGAGGCCGGAGCAAAGGGGTAGAGCCTCAGCCGCTGCTGCCACCGATTCACACTGCGGGACAGGGTCTCTGAACCCGCAGGCCTGGGCGCCACCTAAGTGCAATTGCGCCTGCGCGTTCCGCCCCCGCCCCACTTCTGGGAGGCGGGGCCTGGTGGCGAGAGAGAGGCCCGTGTGAGCTATCCTCTCTGGAGACTTGCTGCAAGGAGTCTTTCCGGGTGTTTCCAAAGTTTTGAGATGCAACCACTGTCCTTAACCAGCAGCGTCCTGCCTCTTTGCCCTTGCTTGAGCTATGGTTCTCACCTGGAGGCCCTTTATTTCTTCTTTCTATGAAAGTAACTTTTCCTTACAGACCACACCAAATGCCATCCGCCTTCAGTCAGGCCCTTTAAGAACCAGGCTTCCTGACCCCCTTTCCCATGCATTTCTTCAACAAACACTAGGTACCACAGATATGAACATCAAAGACTATAGGGGGATTGGGAGTTCTAAGTCCCTGACCTTGTGGAGTTTGCAGACAATAAATAACCAAGTAAATAGAGTGGCAGTGGACCTGAATGGTCTGGAGGGCAGTTGTTGCTTGTTACTTTTTGTGGAAGTGATCAGTAAAGTGACACTTAAACAAAATCTCCAAGGAGTTAAGAAAACAAGCTATGTGGATGTCTGCAAGAAGGGTGATCTAGGCAGAGGAAGCAACGATTGTGTGGAGCATGTGTGACAGAGGACCACAGAGCCTAGATGTAGCTGGCTGGTGACATGACATAGGAGGAGTGAAGGTCATAACTTCCTACAGAAAATATTTACTGTCTGCCTGGGACTGAAGGTTGGGAAAGGACATCACAGTCCCCATCCTCCTTCTGACTCACCCCAACTTCCCAGTATAATAACCTAACACAGTTCCAAGTGGATTGGAGATATATTTTGCATGAAGAAATGGATAAATATTAGTGTTGTTATGGAGTGTCCTTATGACCCAGGCAACATGCTAATTTTCTCCTCACAGCAATAATAGGAGCTAGATGCTGCTATCATTCCCATTTTACAAATCCAGAAATTAAACTCCAAGAGGCTGAATCGCTTGACCAATGACACACAGCCAGGAAGCAGAGGAGCAAGGGCTCTCCATGAGAGGGGTGCTTCCTCAAGCAATAGCCAGAACATGGTTATAGCCTGTGGCCTGCTGCCACTGCTGCTGCACTTGCTTTTCTGTTTCTTCAGGCTCCAGCATGGGTGGCTGTTCACACTGGAGCCTGACTGGAGTTCCCCTGGGAAAAGCCAGCTTCTGGCTGTTCTCCTGACTCAAGGTCCCAAAAAGAAGCTAGCCAAACAATGGACTGGTCCCTATGATGTCCTGTTGAATGCACACTTCCCTAAAGCTAATGGGAATCAAGCCCTAGATCCACCACACACGAATAAAACAGGCACTGCCTGAGGAGGACTTGAATCCTGCTGCTGTGGTTGATGCTGAAAGGGAAAACTAGACCTGCACTCCAAAAGGATATTTGAAATTTTTCTTTTGGGAAAGGACAGCAACCCCCAATGCAAAGCAACAATGTTCCTTTCACTTTACTTATGTGCTTGCAAACCTAGGGACCCTTAGTTGCCAGATACTGAATTAGAGTATGGTATTTCCCACTGAGAAAAAAAAAAAAAAACAAGGATTGAAAGTGAGTTATAGTTATTTCTGAACAAGTAAAAGTGTATAGAAGGTTTGTGAAAGTTGCAGGTGTATAAAAAGTTGTAGAGGATCTAGGATGTTCTGAAACTTTTAAACCTGAAAGAAAGGAAACCTTGGCTCTAGGTGTAAATATACTTTGCTTGATTTGTTCTTTGCTTACTTTCTGATCTTATAGAGACTGTGTTTAAACTCTGTTGTTTTGTATAAATTGGGAATCCTCTGTCTCTACTGTTTGGCCATTGGGACCTAGTAGAGGTCAGCAGGATTCAAGTCCTCCTCAGGCAGTGCCTGTTTTATCCGTGTGTGGTGGATCTAGGGCTTGATTCCCATTAGCTTTAGGGAAGTGTGCATTCAACAGGACATCATAGGGACCAGTCCATTGTTTGGCTAGCTTCTTTTTGGGACCTTGAGTCAGGAGAACAGCCAGAGGCTGCCCCTTCCCAGGGGGACTAGTTGGAGACAATGCTTCTGCCGTTTGGGACTGAGGAGGGGTCATTTGGTATTGAGTAGAGCCCAAGTGTGGGTGAGGGAGCATGTCTATGCCATAAGACTGGTTGGTGAGAGGTCATGTCTCTGCCAAGAGACCAGTGAATGCACTGGTAGGCAAGAGAGTGCCTCTACCACTGGCGCTTTGTGCCATTGAATGCTGGTGGGTGTACCAGTTGGGGACGAGAAGTTATGCCTCTGCCAGGAGACCGTAAGAGAATGCCTCTACCATTGGGGCTTTGGGCCATTTGGGACCTGAGAAAGGCTGTCTGTGTGACCAGTTAGTATGACTGGAGTTTATGAGACAAGATTCTAACACTGGTTCTAGCCCCACCCCCTTTTGGAACTATGTCTTTGCTTTGGACTTTGCTTTAGTTTCAGAAAGAAATTGAAGTTTCCCAGGGAGAGTTAAAACTTCACATCATGTGGAACATAAACAATGAAAGGTATAAGGCATGGAAATGCAATATTGATGGATATTGGAAGGACAAGGATTTTTCCTTCACGCTTTGTATTTTTCTCCCTACCTGAGCCCTCCAGAATTTCATATTCTGAAGATGGTATAAAGTTTCTTTGCATAAAATCAGTAAGACCAGTTTCCAATGGTGGTTTTGTTAATCAAGACTTTGACTAGAATACTATGCCTGAAGGAGGCATGCCTGGATTCTAATTGTTACCAGAAGGCTTTGAGGAGCTGAGATTGACTTTCAAAGCTAACAAAAGCCCACTGGAAAAGTGGCCTGGTACTGAGGTTGATCATGTGGTTCATTGCAGTCTTTCCAGGGAAGGCACAAAGATGGCTTTCCTGAAATATGGCAAGGAGGAACCTTAAGACACTTTGGGAACCTCAATGACTTGAGAAATATAGGTACTTTAGGAAAATCTATATGGCAGTTGTGTGGCTTGGACTCTGTGCCCTGAAGGGTTGATTAAAGCTCAATCTAAAGGTTCCTTGCATGAGTTCCAGTAAAACAGATTCAAAGAGCCTATGTGATCAATTGTTGCTCTTGTTGTGTTTTTGCAAATGAGTGGGCAAAAATTAAAACTGCATTTAATGCAATCCCTGTAGTGACAATGAGGGTGATCTTAAGGAGAAAAATGGTGTTTCAAGGAAAATCACAATCCTCAGTGTTAGACTTTAGACTCTAATACAGCTAATTGTCTTCAAAGTTTTGTTTTCACTTAGAAGTTGAACTGGGTTTGTGACATCAGAGATGTTCAATTTATGAGCAAGAGGAATTTGTCAGATTGTCACTATTTAATCATTCCAAGAAAAGCCTTGCAACTGAACGTCTTCTCAAAAGGCAGCCTCATGAACCCAGAGACTGATTTGTAGGTTGTTATGTTAATTAATCTGTATGTTCTTCCTTCTGTCTTCATAAGGCATATATCTATGACCTCATTACCTGAGTGATTGTTTACACTGTATAGGCCTTATTTGAGAAGCCTATCTGCATTGCCACCTCCTGAGACTCAATGGTTTGAGTAGACTGAGTTGTTGAGTTGGTCAAGTATAGGGTGGTCTGTCAGCTTCACTTAAAACTGCTTTCCTTTTCTGTCCTAATTATTTAGACAGAAAGGGCCTAGAAGTGTTAAGGGAGGAATCCTATAATATTCTCCTGAGCCCAAGTATAGTGGGCAAAAAAGCTTCAGATAGGTGTGACACACTTAGCACATCTTCCTCCAAGGAAACCATTTTCTTAATGTGGGACATTGTAGAATTGGACCCTACATCTATTGTTTAGTTGTTATGGTTCTGATTGTGCCTTCTAACCCTCTTGCCAAATTTGTCACCTCTAGAATACACCAAGGATGCAACTTGTCCAGCAATGCTGTCCTTTAGACATTGTGCAAACCACTTCCTAGGGACAACCAACTGACCTGAACTTTGCAAGATCCTTCTACCTCATGTGCCTCCTTTGAGCTTGTAAACTAAGGACCTAATTATGTACTCATCCTTATAAAAAAAAGCCATTAAGAAAAAATTATTCAGCCCTGGCTGGTATGGCTCAGTGGATTGAGCACCAGACTGCAAAGCAAATGGTCGCTAGTTCAATTCCCAGTCAGGGTACATGCCTGGTTTGTAGGACCTGTGCCCAGTAGGGGACACATGAGAGGCAACCACACATTGATCTTTCCTTCTCTTTCTCCCTCCCTTTCCCTTTCTCTAAAAATAAATGAATAAAATATTTTTTAAAAGAGAAAAGAATTCAGTATACCCCAGTGTTGACCAAAGCAGAGAATGAGGTAAGAATCACACACAGTTCCTGCTTCTAAAAATGTCTGCAGTTTTTTGATACACTGAGTACCATCCTATCCAGGCTCAGTAGCAGGGGTGGAGGAATACATGAGGGATAAGGAGTCATACTGGTCCATGGGTGCCACCCTCCTCCAGGAGAGCACAGTCTGTGGGAAGAAGGGACAGAAGCATAACCTGATCACTGTAACACAGGCAGATTTTTAATTTGTTACAAAGAAGGCTTTCTGCAAAAGAAGCAATTGATGTGAAGACAAATTCACCTGATCCAACACTGATTCAAGCATGTCTGAGGTGTTACAGTCCACCAAGAAGGGGCAGCTGGAAAGCCTGTTCTGAAAAAGAGCCAGGTATGACAGATATGATGGATGAAAGACTGGACATGCCATCTCAACTGTCTTTCTGGGAGAGTTTAAATTTGAATAAAGGTGACAAACTAGTATTCATTGACAGCTGTGACAGATACACCCTAAGGTGACCCCAAATGAGTCATGTCCTTGCATAATCCCTTCTCTTTGGGTGTGGATGGAATATGTACTTCTAACCAATAGAATATAGTGAAAGTGAAATAGGATACCACACCTGTGACTACATTATGATAGAGATATGAATCCATCTTGCTAGCAAACACTAGAGAGATTCTCTTGCTGATCTTTTAAAAACTATATTGCAACTTCTCATACAGAGCACCACATGGCAGGGGATCATGGTTGGTCTTAAGAACCTGAGGGTAGCCTTCAGCCAAGAGCCAGTAAGAAGCCAAGAACTCAGTCCTAGAACCACAAGAGAAGGGATTCAGCCAACAACCATGTGAGCTTGACAGAGGACGTCAAACTCCAGAAGGGAATGCAGCCTGGCCAACACTTCAATTACAGCCTTGTGAGACCCTAAGCAAAGAATCCAGCTAAGATGTACCTGGACTCTTACCCCAAAATCTGTGAGCTAATAAATGTGTATTGTTTTCAGCTGCTAAATTTGTAGTACAGAAAAAGAATATAACAATCTTACTCATTTATAATGTGAATAGACATTTGACCCCAAGGTCCAATACCTTCCTAGGGCCACCCAACAAAACACAAATAGATGTGGAAGTGACTTTTATATGGTTATGAATCAATGCCACAAAGGAGTCCATGAAAGTAGGTATGAATTGTTTCACAGAAGCTATACCCATAAGACCAATTCACAAGCTCCCCCGGGGTATGTGATGGCTACAAAATTCTGGAAACAAAAAACAACCTCTCTGTCCTCAGTCTAGCTGTGGCTGTAATCAAAGAAAAGGTTTAGGGAAAAGGGGATGTATTCAAGTTTCTGACAAAGCCCAAGAAGCCAGAGATACAAATGAGCTTGAACTTGCAGAGCAAACAGAGGGGCTTAAAAGGTGAATGAAATGCAGAAGTAGAGGGAGATGATGATGCAGGGGAAGTGAAAGCAAAAGCTGAAGACTTTTTGGACACATAATCCAAATTAAGGAACACAAAGCAGCAGTCATTGCTATAGACACCCTACTTTGAATAACTCCCACTTTTGCAATTTCAAAGATGAATTTTTTCAAAGTACCTAACACTCCAACTGACAAGAAGGTGAAATGCCCTCCTAAATTATCAGGCGCATTCACACAGTAGCTTCAATTCATTGAGAACTTTTTAAGGGATAGCTTAGTTTCACTAAGCGCTAAAATATTTGGCTGAGAGCATCAAAAAATCAGGCCTCTAATGTTTCAAGATCGATGCTGCTCTGTAACTCAGAGCCTATATGAGATTTAACAGGGACATAAAAAGCAAACAGTCCCAATCTTGCTATATAAAAGCAAACAAAATACAACCAGAGACATTGAAATTAAAAACAATCTAACAATGGCCAGAAGGGAAGGGGGAGGGAACAGTGTGGGGAAGGGTTTCCAGGAAACACTATAAAGGACACATGGACATAACCAAGGGGGAGGGTGGGAGCAGGGGGGTGGGATTGGCTGGGGTGGGGGCCTGGGGTGAAGAAATGCAAACTGTAATTGAACAACAATAAAGTAATTTTAAAAAATAAAATAAAATGTATAAGAGAAAACATTAAATACATTTCTTCCTAATTTTTTTTACTATTTTTATTGATGTTCAAATACAGTTGTCTCCATTTTACCACCATCACTTTCCCCCACCCTACTGACATCCACCTCCCACCCTCAATCCCACCTCGCCTTGATTCCGTCCATGGGTCCGTCATACATGATCATTTATGTCCCTTTCCATTCTTTCCCACATTATTTCCCCTCTGTTTACTGTCAGTTTGCTGTCAATTTCAA
>VMDR010033036.1:0-11497 GCA_007922815.1 Macrotus californicus
TAAACATTGATGGTATAAATACATCATGCAAAACACAAAGATTGTCACAGTGAATCAAAAAACAAGCTCCAACTATACATTGTCTCCAAAAAACCCACTTAAAATATAAGGACAAATATAGATTAAATGTAAAGAAATGGAGAAATATATTCCTCAGTGACACTAATCAAAGAAAGCAGGAGTAGTTATGTTAATTACAGACAGAGAAGACTGTATAGCAAAGCAAGTTATCAGGGATCAAAAGGGCATTACAAAATGATAAAGTGATTAATACTCCAAGAACACAAAAGTTTTTAAAGTGTGTGCACCTAAGAACAGAGTGACAAACCATGAGGCCTGATGGATCTGCAAGGAGAAACCAATGAATACACTATTAAAACTGGAGACTTTAACACCACTCTGTCAGAAATGAACAGATCCAGCTGGCAGAAAATCAATAAGGACGTAGTTGACCTCAAAAGTACCATCGATCTACTGGACATAATTGACATCTATACATGACTCCATCCAAGAACAAAACAATACACTTCTCAAAATCACAAGGTAGACCATATTCTGGCCATAAAACATACTTTAACAAAGTTTTAAAAAAATCATACAATATCTTCTTTCAGAACAAAGTGGAATTAAACGAGAAATCAATAAGGGAAACATAGCCAGAAAATTCCCAGAACTTGAAGATTAAACAACACACTTCTAAATAACACCTGAGTCAAAGAAGAAAATCTCAAGAGAAATAGTTTGAACTAAATGAGAACAAAAATACATCTTATCAAAATTTGTGGGTTATCAAAGGCAGTGGTCAGAGAGAAGTTTTATAGCATTAAATGCATATATTAGAAACATATCTAAAATTAATAATATAAGCTCCTTTCTTAAAAGAACTAGAAAAAGAAATGCAAATTAATTACAAAGTAAGCAGAAGAAATAATAAAAATTAGAGCAAAAATAAACAAAATAGAGATAAAAATCATTAGAGAAAATCAACCAAACTAAAAGACAAAGACACTGCAAGAAAACTATAGATCATTCTCTCTTGAACTCAGATGCAAAAACTCTCTATTAGTAAATCAAATCCCATAATATAGAAAAAGAGTTACATACCAAGTGCTCATCAGTAGATGAGTGAATAAAAGAAGCAGTGGTACATTTATATGATGGAATACTACAGAGCTATAAAAAAGAAGGAACACTTACCCTTTGCCACAACATGGATGGAACTGGAGATTATTATACTAAGCAAAATAAGGCAGTCAGAGAAAGACAAATACCATATGACCTCATTTATATGTACAATCTAATGAACAAAACAAACTGATGAACAAAACAGAACCAGAGGCATAGATATATGGAACAGACTGATGGATCTCAGAGGGTAGGGGAAGGGACTGGATGAAAAAAGGTGAAGGGATTAGCCAAAGAACATATATGCATAGCCCATGGATATGTAACAGAGGTCACACCCCCCACCCTCCACCCCCCGAAATGGGGGAGGGGTTTGAACTGCCTATGAGTGCCTCGCTGGGGCAACTGGGACAACATGTAGGAATTGCGTTGATTCAGAAAAAAAGCACGCTAGAGTTGGGGAGGTTTGGATGGAGGGGCATTCCCTCCTGTCCATTTCCGTGGGGAGGATCGTGGGGAATGTCTTAAAAGAGCAAGCCGTGCTGAAAGGGAGCACACTCTGGAGATCACTTCCCTGGCTCAGTCCACATGGCAGGCTCAAGGCCCCAGGCAGCAAGAGACCACATGGTGTGAGAAGGTTCCTGGCGCCCTCCCCTGAGCCCCAGGGTCTGCCTGGAGCACAACAAAGGAGAAAGGGGAGGAGGCCTACTGGCAGACCCTGGGTACCATGCCTCTGGGTGACAAAACACTGCATTCCTCTCCACCAGAGAGAGGCTTGCATCTTTCCCAAGGCTGGTACTTTAAAAAAAGAGAAAGGGATTCTGGGTGTGGCTTATGAGCTGGCCTGGCCTAGCAGAGGGTAGTAGGGTGATTGTTTTTCTGATTGTGACTTATTTGCCAAGGAATGGGTTTTGGAAATCGACTGTCTTTATTTCAAGTTGCATGCTTACAATAAAAGATTCCTTTTTCCTTTCCACCAAACTCTGCTTGAAGTCTTGCCTAATAGACACCGGCAGTAGGACCCTCCTTCAACTGGGTGGGTTTCCGTAACAGATACAGACAATAGTGTGGTGAAGACCACTGGAGGAGGGGCCGGGGGTGGAGATGGTCAAAGGGGAGGGGAAATGGAGGGCATCTGTAATGGTGTCAGCAATCAAAGATAATTACCGAGCAGCACCAAGTAGGACCACAGGTACACAAAGTTGGGTCACCATTAAAAAAAATCAATTAATGTAGTCCATCACATCAGTAAGCTTAAAAAAATCACATGATTATATTGATGCAGGCAGAAAAAGCATTTGACGAAATCTAATGCCTATTCATGATAAAAACTCTCAGCAAACAAGAAATAGGGGGGTCTTCCTCAGCTTCATAGAGCCTGTTTTCCAAAAATACCTACAACTAACATCATACTTAATGATGAGAAATTCAAAGCTTTCTGCTAACATCAGAAACAAGAATGGCCCCTCTCAACACTGCTTTTCAACATTGTAAGGAAAGTTTTCGGTAAATGATAAAACAAGAAAAGGAAACAAAGTGTACAGATAAGGAAGGAAGAAATAGAAATGTCTTTGTTCACAGATGACATGATCATTTAGGTAGAAGTCTGAAAAGATCTACAAAAAATCTCCTGGAACTAGGAAATGAAAGTAGAGCAGGTTAATAGAGAAGTCCAGTACTATACATTAGAGAACACTTACAATTAGTGGAAGAAAGATATATCAGCACAGGAAAGTCAAAACTTTTCCTAATATTTTTATCTTAAACAATTAATAAAAAGGACCATGTTTTTCATGCCTTCATAAAGTTTTCCTTCTAGTGAAACTGAGGAATTCCTAAGATATTTACATAATAAAGCAGAACATTGAAATTGTCAGATATTTTGGTGGTCACTGGCCTGATTAAGTAATATTTCTTGTGTATTTCAGATCTAGGTACATGTGATTGATTTTGTAAATGGAGTCTCTAAATTAATATGTTTTGGTTCAGATTTCTTATTGTTAAGAAAGTATCCATCAAAATGGATGAATCTTTCCTTCTCATTTTGGGATACCCACTTCTCTGACGGTTCCTTTAGCATTGGTTAGCCCCTCCATGGGGCTTTCCAAAACAACAATGATCAATAATCATTTCTTCCAAATTCTTTGAAATTCTGTGACTGTTGTGTACTATGTCACCTAACGTTTACAGCAGACTGTGGTGCAGAAGGTTGTTTTTTCAGTTGGAGGCCTGAACTTGCACTCTGGCCTTGCCGAACAGTAATAGGACACTTTGGGACAGGAGTTGTTCTCTTCAGCCTTCAGTTTCGTCAACCAAAAAAATAAGGGTGAAAAAGTCTCCTAAATTTATTATTAAAATTAAATTAAATTAGTTATCTGTGCAATGTTTATCCCAATATCTAGGACATATAGAAATATTTAAGACTAGGTAACTATGATTATTTCATAAATCACATAGATCTTATTTCACCAATTAAATTTCAATATAATGAACACCAAGGTTTATATCTGTTAATTATTATTAACAATAATAACTATTTTTGAGTGTTGACCACTTTACAAGAAATGACTCATTAAAATTAATAACAGTCCTAGGATGAAATTATGATGATCCCAATTAACAGATGAGAAAACCGAGTCATGCAGGGGTTAAAGCATTGCTAATGATCATGAGGTATTAGAGAACTTGGATTAAACAACTCAAAGCCTGTGCAGCTAACAATAAAACAAAACACGAAGAGCAGAACCTAAGCTTAGTTATGTATCCAGGTAGATGTCAAGAGCTCCTGGGGGACCTGATCAAAACGATACGAATCGACACGCTCCAATTGTTCCTATGGAAGAAAAAACGACCGGTGGTAAGACAGCAAGTGTCTCAGAACTAAGCACTAGAATTGAATCAGGGTCCAGATATCCGGTTCCTTATTCTCTCATCAACCTGAATGACCTCAAGCAAGGCCAATACCCTCCAGAGCCCTCCTTGATCTCAGCAGTAAGAGGAGCAATATGACAGCACTGTCATCTTGGAAAGAAACACTGTCACACAGAGATGTCGTGTGCATGTATTTTCCACAGACAATAGTGATGACAACCAAAGCATTGCAAAACAAATTCAAGTTAAATCTTAACTCATTCAAGGGCAGATATTTGGGGGAATACTATTTAACAAAACTTTACTTGGTGAAAAAAGTGAGAGAGGGGTTTAATAACGAAAGATCAAGGTCAAATTATGGAGAATGATCATCTAAGCACTAAGGGTCCTGACATCAAAGAAAGCACTAAGGCATTTCCCATGCATCCTTTAGCATGAGAGCTAAAAGGTGGAGAGAGTACAATGTAGTGTCCAAGAGCAAAGAAGCAGGGAAACTTGAAAAGTGATGAATGGACCAAAGAGAAATTAAATGTAGAAATGAAAGAGTTACATGTAGATTTTTCATGTATATATATTTTTTTCTAAATTGGTTCACAGTTTTGTTGGCAAAGAGTCCCCATAAGCTGCAGTAGATAGAAGAATAATAAAGGACACAATGCCAAAGAAACACTAGAAATATAAACAGTTCCTATCAAAATGTAAATTTTCTACTTTCTTAAAGTACTAACAGTCTACTTAATTGTGTGTATAGGAATATCCTTCTAAAGAGATAAGGAAATTGCTATATCAAGTATAATTTTGACTTGTGTCTTAGCCTAACCAAAAAGAAAAAATAATGAGGGATGGGAAAAGGAAATAGAAAGCCAATTATATGCTGATTTGCTAATGTTATTTTTCAGATTAAATGCCACTTCAAATTACAAAACCTGTGGTACTTGAAGCTGTCAGTTTTCTGAGCACTTTCTTGAGAAGTCTTGTTTGAGAAAGAGAATGTTGAAACACAGGGCCCCTCAGGGGGCCAACCAAACTTTGACAGAGGTTTAACAGTCCTTGAAATTATACCCTCCAACCTTAGAGAGCCTGCTGATTCAGTGGGAAAGGACATAAGCTGAGCGAGTTATAAATAAACTCTTTTATCAGAGGCGATGGTTTCATGGTGACTTCAAAGACCAAACCACGGATAGTAAGTTCTCTGATGTTCTGAAGACAGTGAGAACTTTATTATACTGGTCAAGCCATTCTTGGACCCAAACTGAAATGTGATAACACTAACGGTTTTTTTCCCTCTATTTGTACAATTTTAAATAAATTCTAGTTAAGCCAGGTCACTAATATAGATCATTAAATTTAAAAGAAACAAGACAGTGCATATTTTATATTATTATCACTTCTGTCTCAAAGATTTTCTAATAAAAAATACCATCACACATCACATTCCCCATAGCGAAAATGTGTTCTAGGCAGCAACGTTTAAGTTCCTGGAGAGACACAGAACTGATTGCCTCTACACTGCCCTGAATAACTGGGGCTAGTTCAGTGTGCCTTTGTTGGTCCCAAAATAACCATAAAGGAAATAAGACACAAGAGAAAATCATTCTAATTCACGTTAATGGATTTAGTTCTTGAGCAGGTCGCTTTAGAGTCTAAGAGAACCATGAAGATAAGTTTAATAATAGCTAACAAATATGTTATCTCCAATTTAAACATGTATAGTTATTCCTTGCTCAATTTAGAAAGATTTTTAAATACTAGCTAGAAAATAATATTCGAAGAAGGTTTTGAAAAATATTCCAAGTGCAATTTAAAAATCACTTGTAAGAAAATCTGAAGGCTCGCTATCCCCAAACGCTGAATAAATTAAACAGTTACAAAGAAACTATGGTGTGCTATGCTGAAGATGTTAGCACATAGAATGAATCAGATATGAACAGTGATCATTGTGTGTAAGGTTTACATATGTTATAAAAACGATACTGATAGCCACCTAAGACACACTGCTGAGGCATTTACAGGAACTGACATGCATCCATGAAAAATGAAGTATAGATTTGATTATGCCATGACCCAGCTGCAACAACCAGCCACACCAGGGTCTGTGCAGCGGCTGCCCGTGACCCTCTCGCCAATGGGAGTCAAGGGCACAGGCCTCCGGACACCTGAGTGTGTGCCTGCGCATTTGTTGTGAGGGAAGCCTTATCGGAAACACACGCCAGAGGAAGTCAAAAATGAAAAATATTATCATTGGCAAAGGAAAGGAAATACGTTAAAGCCTCATTAGCTTCTGAGGAAACCGGCAGAGCGGGGTTTACTGCAAAGGGTACAGCACTTCCAGGGCAGAGGTGCTTGGATCATCTATGTCAGACAAAGAGAAAAACAAAAATACTATAAAATGAAGAGTTGCGCCTGCGCTTTGATTCAGAAGCAGCCATTAATCTAGGTTTGCAGAGTTGCTGTTAAATGTTGGGGCACACTCATGAATGCCACGCTGCACGTCTCTGGGGGAAGCAGACTCTCTCTGCTAAGACGCATGAAAGCCAGGTCACCGCACGTCCCGTGTCACAGACAAAGGGGAGGGACAGAATATCCACACTCATGCAGGGAGCATGTAAGTTTTTTAATTAATATTTGTGTTTTAACAAAATGAAGGGAGTCTGTGAGTCACTGTATATGTTTGGTTCTAGGCGTATAATTCTTTTTCACCTTTGCTACGAAGTCAGCGTTCTCTCTCTGTGGATCATCAGTATGACTGACTGGAGTGTGTAAGGAGCAAACCCATCACGTAAGTAAACAATAAAATAATGAGATATGTGGTGTGAGATAAAGGACAACAAGGAACTGAGATCCTTAAAAATAACAGGGTTTAATCAATAAACATCTTAGGAAAGTGATACTTGGGTTGAGACCTTAACATAAAGGATGTGAGGGGACAAGAGAAACTATGCAAGGAAGGAGCTGATTCCAAGAATCAACAGAGCCTTTACTAACCCTCAGGCAGAAGGACTGAGACACAGAAAGACCCATCTGGTGGGAGTGAAGCGAGCCAGGGTGACAGTAGCAGGAGCAGGCAGGGGCGCTGGAACCCCGAGAACCAGATCGCACCACCCTGTAACGTGGGGTGAGAAGTTAGGACTGTATTCTAGTTGAAAGGAAAGCCCTTGGGAAATTTTACGCAGAGGAGTGACATGATTAAATTTAGATTTTAGGAGAACTTAATGCTCTTCTGAAAATTAATAGACAGGGAGTGAAAGAAGGGACATAGCAACACAAACTTAGGAACCAGGAGGCATCCTGGGAAGAGAAGTGCTCTGTCATCAATGCCCAGTTCGGGGCCTGACTCGTCTCCCTGCCAGCCTCCCTATCTTTTATCTAAGTAGAGCATCTTGCACATAAGGGTTAATTTAATCTTTCTAAGGATGGACATTTCCCAGCACACAATTTTCTTTTGGATAAAGTCAGTCATTAGCCTCAGAGCATCTCTAGGATATGAACGCAACCTCACTTGTTAACATGCTATCTAATTCATTTCTCAAAATCTCTCAGTTCTGGCAACCAAACTTCTCACCATTCCTTAGACACCCCTTGCCCTTGGCTGCCTCCGTGTCTTTGAGGAATTATTATCGGTATCCAGAATTCCCGTCTTTGTCCCTAACTCTCAGAGCTTACTGAAATATTCTGCATGACTAAAGGAAAATGTCCCTCCTCCTTGGAGTTATCATATCTTCGAAACCAGAACCAGTTCCTTCCCTCCAGGCACTTCTATTACACATTGATTTTGAGGCCATGATGAACTGTATTGTATTGTTTTCCATGTAAAAGTCATTTCGCTTACTAGCATGATTCTGTGGAAAGGCATATATGCTCTGAGTCCAGAAAGACCATGGGTCTGTGTTTGTTTCTTCAATTCATGCACCCCGTGGCCTTTAGTAAGTTATTCGACTGCATTACTTGCTTCATCTATGAATAATGTACGATATTCTGTTCAAAGTTGTTTCTTACAGTCATGCAAACTAAAATTTGTCATAAATTTTTTAAATACTATATAAAGGGACACATGGCAAATAATTGCCACATTATTTACTTTTCCTTTTTGAGATCACAGAGGGTGTTGTAAATATCTTTTCCCCCTTGTAGCATTAATTAAGTGCTTCCACTTCAAATAGACATTATAGGGTAAAATATAGGTATTCAATGAATGATTCTTTCCTACTGATTCAAATAATTTTGAACAGATACTGCATGCAAATTTATAATAAATCCTATAATATAACCTATTAAAGAATTTATTATAACAGACCATTTTTATAAAGGGAAATTAATACCAGAGAAGAGATACAATCAGACACCACTGCATTTTTCTTTGAGAGGAGGTAAAAAGCTGGATGATTGTCCTGAGTCCTTAAAGATGATTTAGTCCAACAAACTCCTTTTTAAGACGAATAAACTAAGGCATGAAAGATGTAAATTCCTTGCCCAAGTGAAAAGAGTTTAAGGTTCTAGTTATTCTGCATCCCAATCCAGTGTTTTTTAAATTACATCATGAGTGGAAAGGGAAAGCAAGAATAAGAACTTTCCCATCCTGCCTGGTGTGGCTCAGTGGACTGAGCACCGGCCTGTGAACTGAAAGGTCACCGGTCGATTCCAAGTTGGGGCATGTGCCTGGGTGGAGGGCTAGGTCCCCAGTGGGGGGCATGTGAAAGGCAACCAGTCAATGTTTCTCTTTCTCCCTCTCTTCCTCTCTCTCTGAAAGTAAATAAATAAAATCCTTTAAAAAAAACAGAAGGAAAAATTTCCCATTTGATAATATTTTATATGAAAATTTAGAGGAAAAGAATACCAGATTTTCTCTGACTTAACTTATTTCAAATACTACAATTGAAATGCTTGCTATTTACCATTATTATAACTATCACAACCATAGTACATAAACCTAAACACATTTGTTAAGACAGAGACCAGAGTCATGGAACACATAGAAATGCATTGCTGGAGTTAAGGAGCCTGTGGCCTGAGAATCCAAGATTAGTTTATTTCTGAGTTAATTTCTCCCTCTGCCTTCTCCTACCTTCCGAAACCTGAAAGGGACTCTGCTTGTGCCGCTGAGGCGATGGTGTCTATGTTTTATGTCCCTTACGATCACTCAACCTTCAACATCATTAGGCATCAAAATTGTCGGTAAAGTGATTCACACTTTATAGTTCATTGGAATATAATGCTATTTCTGACAAAACCAATGAAACCCAATGGAAACATTTGTAAGACTTCTTTGAGAAAAATGACTTATTGCCATTGAGATTATTCTCTGTGATTATGTACAAAGTCAAGATTTTTATGTGTCTGTGTCTACAGGTATCTACTTTCCATAAGTACATGCCTTTGGTGGGCTCTCAGTTTTCTCCTCACTGGGACCCTGTACATTTTATCTGGGGTAGGAGCCCTATCAGCCTTTCCTCTTTGCAACTCAGCTTGCTGAAGGCCTAGAAATATCATCAGCAATCCTAGCTGTGGCTTTTTGAACAATACTTTCTTTTGTAGTTGGCAGCTGTCAACTCCACTTAATGTAACCAAGTAGGAAAAAAAAACTCTAGAAAAATCTAAATCTTCACTCAAAAGCAACTCTACCAAGCCCCTCACAGGCTACAAGAGAAATGATTCAACTTAGATCATTTTGAGTTGAAATAAAATGGGTAAATTTTAATACCAATATAAACAATGTGGACTTAGTTGATATTCACTTATAAAAGTTTAGAAAATCAATTTAAAACAGAATCAAGCACATACAAATCTCTGTCTATAATCAAACAATTACTTCTAATATATTATACAAATAGGGGGCCCTATTTTACCACATTCTCAATATTACATACTAGATGCTTTACATTCCTAGTTAAACTGGGCTCATCCAGTGCTACTTTGAAGTTATCTTCCATTTACAAATACTGAATTGGACATAAAATGTCCCAAAACCTACATACAAAATATAAGAGTCTGAAACCAAAACATGTGCCATTTTTCTCCTATGAAGAACAAGAAAAGATTCCCCAAAACCTTCCTCTTGATATTTCCAAATAGGTGGAAAGGAAGAGAATGTTATTTTGCCAATATTAACCTTCACGTTGCTCTATAAGCCTTAGTCAGGAAGGCTTGTATGAACCTTCATCACACATGAACTCATCACACATTTCCATATTCAAAAATTATAAGGCAAAAGTCTTTCAAACTGTCCTAAATGGGTCCAAACATTCTAGAATTTTGGAAAAAAATGTATCCCCTTTCACATTCAAATTAGCAGAATCACAAGCATTCAAATTGCTCCTTAAAAAAAAAAAAGGTTTTTTCTCTCTTACAGTGAACTCTGACTAAAGCATCTATTTAATTGGCTTAAAAATGCCATGGGATGTGTTCCAGCTAATAAATAACCAGATAAATCTGAGAGAAAACAAAGTAACCTTTGGTAGCTGGTTTTTTACTTCTTTTAGAAATTTCTTTGTATATTTTGGATAATAGCCTTTTATCAGATGTATCTTTCACAAATACTTTCTCCCACACTACGACTTGTCATCTTATTCCCTTGGCTCTGTCTTTCTCAGAGTGAAAGTCATTTTGATGAAGTCCTCTTTATTAATTATTTCTGCCATGAAACTTGCTTTTGGTGTTGTATCTAAAGTTACCATAGTCAGGATCATCTAGGATTTTTCCTATGTTATCTTCTAGAAGTTTTATAGTTTTGTAATTTACATTTAGGTCTGTGATCCATTTTGATTTAACAATTGTGAAGGATATAAAGTCTATGTCTAGATTAATTTTTCGCATGCAGATGTTTAGTTGTTCCAGAATGATCTATTGAAAAGAACTATTTTCGCTCCATTGTGTTGCCTTAGCTCCTTTGTCAAAGATCAGTTGACTACATTTATGGAGGTCTATTCCTGGGCTCTCTATTCTGTTCCATTGACCTATTTGTCTACTCTTTGCCAATGCTACAATGTAACTACTGTAGCTTTATATGAAGTCTTGAAGTGAAGTAGTCAGTCCTCTAACTTTGTTCTTCCCGTTCAATAGTGTGCTGGCTCTTCTGGATCTTTTTTCTCTCCATATGAACTTAAGAATCAGTTTGCGGAAACCCATGAAACAACTTGCGGAGATTTTGATTGGGATTACAACAAATCTATAGATCAAGTTCAGAAGAACTGAGATCTTGGCAATATTGAGTCTTCCTATCCATTAATGTGGAATGTCTCCCTATTTCTTTAGTAGTTCTTCTTTTATTTCATTTGAGTTTTTATAATAACTTTTATTTTAAAATTATTTGTACTCTGTATCCATTTATTGAAAGAGAGCTTAGACATAAACAGCTACTGCTCAATGAAAATACATAATATAACTTATCCATTATTTTTCTCTAAAATTAAGGAAAAGTGATACTCATAAATATATTCTTGCTTTAATTTTCATTTGACAATAAAACACATATTTGTTAATTGTGTAGTGAGTGCTCAGGCTTTAT
>VMDR010033037.1:0-11497 GCA_007922815.1 Macrotus californicus
ATAACTAACCCTCACATATTATTCTCCCAGCCAAATGAGCACAATGGAGCAACAGTGGACTACTCATCCCCCTGGCAGACGACCAGCATGAGGAGACAGGGGTCAGATGTTTGTCAACCTCTGAAATTTAAACTGCAACATAACTTTTGGCTGCTAGGAGAAGCATGAAGTGAAGCAACTGAGGGGACAGTCTAGAACCTGGTTGCAGCCCCTCTTTAGCTGCAGGAATGCGAAGCCTCTTTACATCTCACTCAGCACAGATTTTACTTCCACAGAGTGGCTGTCAAGTCTCTTTCGAATTGTCTTTACTTTTGTGCCTTTCATTCATATGTCAAAGTGAATTTCTTTAAAACATACAAAAACAAAGAAACAAATGAACTGTTATGGGTGAATCATTCTTGCCCCAGATAGATGTGTTGGCCCTTAAAGAATTGCGTAAAGAGTATTTTATGAAGGTCAAGAATTTACTGGTAGCTCTCAGAGGCAGCGTGTGGGTTAGTGTGGTCTTTCGTGAGCTTCCACCATGGCGTACTGTGGCCAGGGCCAAAAAGTGCAGAAGGTGATGGTGTAGCCCATCAACCTTATCTTCAGATACTTGCAAAATAGATCTTGGATTCAGGTGTGGCTTTATGAGCAAGTGAATATGCGGATAGAAGGCTGTGTCATTGGTTTTGATGAATATGTGAACCTTGTATTAGATGATGTAGAAGAGATTCATTCTAAAACAAAGTCAAGAAAACAACTAGGTCAGATCATGCTGAAAGGAGATAATATTACTCTCCTCCAAAGTGTCTCCAACTGGAAATGACTGATGAAGTAAAAAATTGTTGAGGAGCAATACAATTTGTGTTTTTTAGGTGTTCTTTGTTGCAGGTAGTCCTTGAACATTTATTCATATTGTTCTGATTACCCCTTTGTTATTGCCAGACGACAATAAATGCTATGTGATTGTTTTTATTAAAAAAAAAAGAATTTACCAAGGTCAAAAAGAGTTGGGTTTGAAACCCAACTACATGGTTTATCAGTTGTAAATCCATCCTCACGTGTCTCAGTTTCCTTGTCAGCAAAATGGCAGTAAGAGGAGCTCCTACATCAAAGGTAGCTGTGGGGATTAAATGAGCTACTTCTTATGAAGGACAGAGAAGAGTGCCTTTCACAAAGGATCCTTAATAATGTTAACTATTATTAATATTTCTCCTTACTTTGCTTAGTTGTTTTTACTTTTAGTGTACTTTTTTATTTTAAAAGAAATATAATGAGACTATGTTTTATTTTGCAAAGGCAACAATATTTGAAAAGTTTTCAAAATTCCCTCCAATACCAGCACAATGACATTATTTTTATTTGTATATATTTCCTTCCTTTATTGTCATATGCATGTATGTTTCTACATAGTTGAAATAAACCCACTCTTCTATCAATATTTCCTGATATCAGAAAACATCATCTCTCACATAAACTCATTGCACTCAAATCCCTGACTCAGAGTCTGTTTCTGGGGAAGACCTTGTTTTGTACAGTATGAGAGACACAAAGTGCTACTTTGGTCTGAGGAGGGAAAATTACTGTCTAGCTGAATAATTGCTTGAGTTGACCATCAGACATCTGCAGGATTTCCAGAAGTGAAGATTAAGGAGATGAAAGAACCTCTTGCTTAAACAAGAAGAGGGGATAGCCCAATGTAAGTTGAGGAAGTAGGGAGAACCCTGAGTGTGTTTTTTTTAAGTTTAAAATTCAACTAAGTAGGTATTTTGGGGTAGTGCTCCTGAAAGTCTGGTTCATGGACTGGTGGTGTCCCCACAACTGTTACCAGTCAGTGAAAGACAAGTGCAGAAAGTAAGGGTTTAGAAACTTTTATAGCAAAGTGACATAATTGTGATATTTTATTGTATTCAACAGGAAACTCAATTCACAGATTGGTTTGGTAGGGGAATCCTGGCTCTTTACTACAGATAATTTGAGAAGCATAGCTCTACAGATAAAAAAAAAGTTATCATCTGAGAGCTAAGCTACAAAATATTTTCTATAATAAGCGCTCAAATACCAAGAGCAAAGATGTGGCATTAGAGACCAAAGCTAAGATCATCACACCCTCATATTCCCAGTCTCAAATGTAAGGATGCAGAAGTTGGACATTGAAGAATACTAATAGAAAAAAATTGATTCACGTGAAGTACGGTGTTGGAGGAGAACTACAGATAGTCTGCACTGCCAAGGAGACAAACAAGTGGGTCCTAGAGCAAATAAAGTTTGAAACATCACTGGAGGCAAAGCTGTCCCACTTTGAGCACATCATGAGAAGGCAGAGTTCTTAGTAAGAGATAGTAATGCTGGGAAATATGGAAGGCAAATGGAAGATCAGATACAAGGTGGACTGACTCCTTAAAGAAGCCATTGACAGGAGCCTACGAGATTTCAGCAGGGCCGTTGAGGACAGGATTCTGTGAACATCACTAGTTCATAGTGTTGCCAGGAGTCAGAGCCCATTCATGGGCAAACATACACATTCGGAGTGAGGAAAAGGTCACCCAATGAGATAGACCTTACCAAAGGTAAGAATGTGTCCATTCTGAGAGAATGGACAGCTACATCAGCTGAAGAAAAGGAGCCCATCTAAACTTGATCCTAGAGAAAATCTCAGCCCTTGGGGTTTTCTCAGTCATTTTGGCAGGGATCGATCTATATAAAAATGTACATCTAAGGACCACAGCTCTGAGCGCACATCTCCCAAACAACCTTGGGGCTCTGATTTGACCTCCCATGTAGATCACCCACATGAAGCCCACATTGACCATGCAACATGAGTTACCTTGTCTATATCAGTTATATTTCCTATGGTTTGGTTTTATACGTCAAGCTTTAGAGATCAAATAAAGTGAATTTCTCCCCACAAAACATTGACTAAGTTTCTGAGTCTGAGTCATGGTAAATTGTCAAAAGAAAGAATGTCAACTATAAGATCTCACAGCATAAGACTGGCCCATCTTCTCCTGTGGGTAATCTTCTGTGCTGAGCCTGTCCATCTGAAATTTCTACAGGAACATAGGATCTTAGAGGGGTCTTGGATCCTAAATCATCTTTTTTAATAAATACATTTAGAATCTATGGAAAACCAAGAACTAAAATACGTGTTATGATGGTCATCCCATGGCTAGTCCTATGGACTATAACTTGGGTTTCTGAACCATTTGTCTAACTGTTCTGAGGGGTCAATCAGATTCTGTGAGAGCATCTCTCCTAGTATGTATTAAAGATCAAAAATCCTTAAAAAATAGCCAGTAATTATTAAGTGTTATTATTTTCAGAATACTATACTAATCACCTTACATGGTGTTATTTAATGCTCCCAACAACCCTGTGAAATGGGAACTATTGACTATTTCCATTATACAGAGGAGGGGCACTGAAGAGGTGAGAGATTAACTAACTTCCCAAGGTCACAAAGTTAGGAAGTACCAAGGGCAAGGCTCAAACCTAGGCCCTCTGACACAGCCTAGCTCTTAGCCACTGTTGAGTTCTGCACTGCTTTTTTTTGTTGTTTTTCCAACACTAGTTTGTTCTACTGAACCAAAAAAAAGTGAAGATCGTGGAAGCTTTTGTCTTATAGAGCCAAATCCAGAGGGCATTGGGAATATAACCTCTGCCTTTTGTTTCAGAGAAAGTGGGCTCTGTGCTGGAATTGGAAGAATTCACTTCATGATTTTTATTCATATTCAGGCAGGTTGAGTGTTGGTTGATTAAAAATCCCCAAGTCTAGTGGATTCATCTATGCAGCTGTATCCACCCTAGTGGGATTATGTTAATTTTAGACTCCCACATAATTTCCCTTTACCCAATTTCCTAACCTTTTAATTTTTCTTTGAATTATTAAGGAAATACATTCTTATAATGAAATACATTTAAACAATATAAAAGGGTACAAAGTGAGAATAGGAATATCCATTTTCCTTATGCTCCCTCCAGTCCTGTCCCTTCTTAGACTTAACCACTGTTACCAGTTGCTTCTAGGTTCCCCTATAAGTGTTGCTAGGTATTTACAACTATTATTTTTATAAACATTATCACACAATACATGACATCCTACCTTTTAAAAATATATCTTGCACATCATTTTACAAATATCTATACCTACCTCAAATGCTGCATTGCTTGATGGGCACCTAGTTGGGGCACTGGCAAAGCAAGGGCAGGAAGAAAGAAAGGGAAGAGACAGAGAGAGAGAGAGAGAGAGAGAAGAAAGAAGAAGAGGAGTAGGAGGGGAGCGAGGAAGGAAGAGACCTATTTTGACAAATTTATACAAAGTTTGTGCAAAATATTTTCGGAATCTAAAGAATCTGCAAAGAAGCTATTTTCTGCTGGCAGAGAGTTTTGAGTTTTGTGATTTAAACTTGTTTGAAATTGGAATTACATATTGAAGGAGCATCATATTTTCAATGTTTTAACATCCTTAAACCATCTCTGAATGTAATATTCTTTTAATGTCCACATCCATTTCACAGAAGTCCCATATTTATTTAACCAGCCCAATGGAGGAGCATTCACATTACTTCCAATTTATAATTACAAACAATGCTTCAGTGAACATGCATTTCTGCATCTCTTTACTCTTGCTTACCTGTATACATACATCTGTACACATGGCTATAAATTCCTGTTAAGTCCAATTTCCAGTTTTTAATCCTGAGATTTCCTTGCCAATTCAAAACTTTTCTGGAAGAAAGAAGAGAAAATAGAATTTTGTATAAGAAAATCATACTATTAATTAAGGCTCTGAAGAGAAGGGAGAGTCTCTTCTTTTGTTGTTCTAAAATTTAACTCCAAGAATTTTGGGGGCAGAACACAACAAACCTCTTTATACTTCATAGAAAAAAATGGAGACTCTTTTACACAGCTGTCGTTGGTGGAATTTGGGGGAGACAAGGAAATTGGACTCATTATTTTCATCAGTAGACACTATTATTACTTGCTTGCCATTTGTGTGTTTTCCTTTTATTGTGAACACACAATAGTTCATAGATCTTAGGAAATTAGGAAGGGCAAGCCTTTTCATCAATTTTTTTTTTATTACAGTCTCCTGCTGCTGACATTGGATTTTTTACTAGAATGTGGTAGGGGTCATTAATTTGAAGCCTCAGAAATTGGAATCCCCTTACCTTATTGAAATTCTTCTAAAAGTTCACTGAACAGGGCCCATTCTAAGGCTGCTATTTGTGCTGCCTTATGCTGAATTCTGCTTTAGAACAAATACTAATGATAGTGCAAGATCCTATTATGTTTTATAAGCCAGCATCAATCTTTTTCTTGGAGAACATACCACTATATTAGGCAGTTTGGACATACACAGCAGAGGGCAGAGTTTTTAATTAGTCAGCTAAAGGTATGTGAGTGTGAATGCACATGTGCAAATACACTCATCTTCGAACATTTACCCCAAGTGTTCTTTGTAGATGACACTAGCTGGGTACGTGGAACAAAAAAAAAAAAGACAAGCTCTTAGAATTTCCTATTGCCATTTGGGGCAATATGGATAGACCTCAAAAATATCATGCTAGGCAAAGTACATCAGACAGGAAAAGACAAGAGCCATATGACTTCACTCATATGTGGGATGTAAAACAGAAAGCAACAAATGAACAAACAAAAAACCTCACAGACACAGACAACAGTACTGAGGTTGACAGAGGGGAAGGAGAGGAGGAGAGGGTCAAAGGGGTCAAATATACGGTGATGGAAGACTTGACTTTGGGATAGTGAACACACAATGCAATATACAGATGATGTATTATAGAATTGTACACTTGAAACCTATATAATCTTATTAATCAATGTCACCCCACTGAACTGAATAAATTTTTTTTCAAAACCTCTTAGAATTTTCATAGGTCACCATTTTTTCTTGCCCTCAAAAGATTTTATTTTGAGAAATTAAATCCATTTTATATTCACTCTATTCTAAAATTGGATGGCCATGTTGGAACCCCATGTTTCCTAGAGAATTTGTTGTTTTTACAGAGCAAAGGAGCCCTAGATCCCTGATTACTTTGTAAAGAGTGAATCCCCAAGATTATTTAGTCTTTAGCACATGGAGCTTACCTGATTAGTTGGCATTAAAGCTAATGTTAGACAAATACTCATCCTGTGAGGAGAGTGCCTGTAACTTTAATAATGCCCAAGGGACTATGTATGACCTCACACCTCCAACCCAGAGATTGTTTAACCATACCCCACAACTTGTGAATTTCAATTATTTGTTCAGAGGGGCCATTCATAATTGCCTGGTGTAAGCCTGCCTTTAGGATGCAAAGCAGAAGACAATGAAAATGCTACCCTGGCGAATTAGGGCAGCAGCTCTTAAACATATAAATTAACTAGGCCTCTTTTCACATCTCCTCCTTTCTATTCTGAGAGGGTTCGGTCTAGTTGACATCAAAGACAGGATTATGGGAGAAGATAAAAACTCGATCTAATGTCCATGTTTGAAGTCATGAAAGTCCTCCTCTCTCCATGGCAAAATGACCCTCTTCATACACACACAAAACCCGGGTCCAGGTGCAAAGAAGTTGGGGGTGGGATGAAGAAGAGGGCCGGCTGCAATAAGGCCCTGGCTTCTTGAGGTTGTAGGAGTAACTGGGTGTTAAAGCTCTGCGTGGCCAAATGTGCTAATGGCTTGTTTGTAGGCTTGGGCTGGCTTTGTTCTGCAAATTAATATGTTAAGTCTTTCTTTTAAGCCTGTGTGATGTCGGGATGGCTCTTTAATGAGATTTTAAATAGGCTTCCCTTACTATCAGAAAAACCAGAGCAGAAATTTTTCTTAGGTGCAAGGAGAGTGATCTTTAACTTCAACACCATTAACAAGTATTTCCTTTAATGTCATTTGTCATTCAAAATTTTTGCCCCGAACAAACTACGATTTTGTGTCCACTGCACCAATCAGACACGAAGCACCATACATATTTACACTAAAGTGGTAGGGTTAACATTGTTTCAAGAGATAGTTCTTTGGAGCTGAAAATTTGCAGGAGGAAAGTATATCATAATTTGAAGACATTCTCTTACTTTGGAATTCATAGAAATGGACTGTGATGAATACAAACCTTGGCCCTTTTAAATATATGCAGCTGCACTGCCAGGCATTGCAGCCTGGAAGATTTATTTTCAAAACTCTGCAAGCTACAGCCCCATGACTTTTAAAGTCTTTAGTCCTTTAAGCACCAAATCAGCATTCAAGTGGCTGGTTAATCTCCCAAGGGCCAAAATGAAGTGCTCTGGCCTAGTTTATAACCCAGGCTCACAGTTAGAAAAGTCTTTCTTAGCACCAAACCTACTGAGCCTGGCGTGTAAGCACAGCCTTTGGACAAGATTGTTGTGTGGGCCTCCCTCTTCCCTTTCTCTTTTCTTTATACTTTGTACACTCATGTGCATTTGAACCCCCCAAAAAAGAAAAAAAATCTTTTATTAAGGGAAGAGAGGTAGCAGATATTACAATTTGGTCTGACAAACTTAGTTCTTTAGGTTCAACAACCATTAAAAAACTCTTAGTTCCTCTCTGTATCCCCAGCCTCCTTGGTTGGGGATCTCACAGAGCATCCCTGCTCTCTGTATACTATGATTGGCACACCTCCAGAAGAAGAAGGCAGCACACGGATGGAAGTCTATCATAATGAGTGACATGGTCCAATCTGAACAATGGCTCTACCTAACAGTTGGAGGTCTTTAATCTATTTCTCCAAGTTAACAAAAATTAAACCTTCTAATCTATTCAAAAGTTGAGTCTTCATTATGTGTAATCAGTGGGGAACTCACCATTTTCTAGAAAAGTCAGATTCTAAGAAGGAAACCTAAGGAACCAAGTGGCTTAGAAGTCTGAGCAACCCCAGATAACTTTCTTCAGCCTCAGTTTTATCTCTTTACACACTCCCTCAATTTTGTTATATATTTACCTTAAAAGTTAGTTGGATGTAATAAAGGTCAATAATTTATTCTGTTAAAGAAAATGTGTCAGCCTCCTGATTTTTACTTTCAAAGGCATTTAAAACAGGTAGCACATCCAAAACTTGAAAATTCAAGCAAACAAGTGACAGAAAAGGTCTACGATGAGTTTTCAGAGTGTAAGTCACATACTAGAAACTCATAGAATGCCCTTGTCTCTAAGAAACAGGCAAGAAACTTGCCCTTTTGCTCAGTGTCAATATGCAGAGACTTCCAGCTTACATCTCCAAAATCCTTTCTGTTACAAGGTACAACCAGACCTGAATAATTTCTATTCCTTTTCTCTTTATGAATTTTTTACTTTAGGTACCTCATGTAAGTGGAATCATATAGTGTTTATCTTTTTGTGACTGGCTTCTTTCACTTATCATAATGTCTTCAAGGTTCATCCATGTTGTATTATACGCATACGTCAGAATTTCTTTCCTATTTGGAGCTGAATAATATTCTGTTGTGCATATACACCACCTTCTGTTTCTTCATTCATCCATCAGTGAGCACTTGGGTTGCTTCCATGGTAGCTACTTTGAATAACGCTGCTGTGAACATGGGTATACAAATCTCTGTTTGAGTCCTGGCTTTCGGTTCTTTTGAGTATATACCTTTTCATATACTTTAAACTTTAAACTCTCTGAATGTTTTTATGTTAAAAAGTAAAATCAATTTTAAAAAACCCTAAAATTGAAATTAAACCCCAAATTGATTAAACATGAACTATTAAATTGGTATCATAATCACATGGAGAAAAATAATTATTTCTAGCTCTTTACAAAAGAATAAAAGCCAATCAATAATGATGAAGTGGTAAATGGAAGGACCATTAATGGATTATAAAGTCATCAAGTGAAAAAATGTAGTAGAACAGTATATTTTAATAATGCCAAAGTGCAATCCCACAGATTTCTTGCTATTTCAAAAAGAAAAATATATCTTTATTAAAGTGCAATCTCATTGTTACCACCATAACCAATGGTGAAACTTAGATCAGAAAGAACGATTTACCTGACATCGTGTCCTCCAAGCATGAGCGCATCACCTATAAAGTATTGCCAAAAACATTACCCAAAGTCTGTTTGAGCCCTTAAACTTCCAGTTTACAGGAAATATAAGAGCTAGAAAAGCAGGTTAAATGACTCAAAGAGTAAGGAATAGAAAGCATGTGGAACATGATACAAGAACTTCTTGCTATCTTCAAAATGTTAGTGTCATAAAAAAAAAAGGAGGGATGAGGGAGATTCTTCTCCAATGAAAAATACTAAAGCAATACAATGACCAAATGCAATGCATACACATCATCTTAATACTGGTTGTAAAAATCAGCCATAAAAAACAATTTTGGAACAAATGGGGAAATTTGAATTTGGACTGGGTATTATATGATGTTAGGGAAATATTAATTTCCTTAGATGTATTAATGGCATATGACTATGTAAGAGAACATTTTTATTCTTAGAAGATGTACACTGCAGTGTTTAGTAGTCAAGGGTCATGATAAATAGATAGATTCAAATATGCCAACATATTAAACATTTGGGTAGTAGGTATATGGGTATTGAATCTGGATGGTGGGCTATTCATTCTATTATTTTTTTAATCCTCACCTGAGGACAGTTTTTTCATTGCTTTTAGAGAAAAAGAGGAAGGGAGAGAACAAGAAAACATCGATGTGAGAGAGAAACATCGATTGGTTGCCTCCTCCTACATACCCTGACCAGGGACCGAACACACAACCTGGGTATGCTACCCTTCTGTCTACAGGATGACACTCCAACCAACTAAGCCACACTGATCAGGGATTTTATATTATTTTCAAGTACTTCCATCTTCTCTGTATGTTTACATTTTTTCATGCACAGCTGAAAAAGTAAAAGCTCAAGCTTTGACAATGAGCACAAAAGGCATATATCATATGTGTGGCTTGCAGAGGCTCCACACTGAAATTCCATGTCAAGGAACTGTCTCGGCAGAGCTGTGGAAGGACACTTGAGATCTAGAAAGTTAGCATTTGTCTAGGGATGGATCTTCTTCCCCAGAAGAGAGACAGGATTCAGGGAGTAAGTTTTAATTCTAGGCCCCCAAGCCAAAACTTTCAGAAAGGGACCTTTTAGCCTTTGCTAATTATAAATTAATCAGCTTTCTAGTGGTGAGAAAGCCCCCTTCTTTCTACAGCCCCCCTTCCTACCCCTCAGTGTTTATGCCTAGGGCAAGAATGAGACATTTTATAGAAGACAAAGAAACTGTTAGAGAAGATGATATGGTTGCTTAGTTGGTAGTGATGAATGGAGCACTGGCATAATTATGATCTATACATTTTTCAAAAATGATTAAGACTTTTTCCTTTATGGAGAGGAGTGGTCAGTAGAATAATGGTTAAAAGGGAGGGCTGTGAGTTAGGCTGCCCGGGTTCAACACTGGACTCCACTACTTAGCCACTGTGTGAAATGGGAACTGGAGAGACCATACATTAAATGAAGATAATGACAGCACCCATCTCAGTCATGTGAGAATGAAGAATGATAAATAATGCATGCCACATTATTAGCACAGAACCTAGCAAAGCCTAAGCACAAAAATGTTAGTAATCATTACTTTAATTATTATTCACCAAAGAGAAGTGAATACTTACGAATGAGTTGGAAGGGTCTTTAGAACACCTACAGGAAGGAAGAAAGGGTCTTCCTATTGGGTCTTTAGAACATCCATAGGCAGGAAGTAAATTGTGGTCCCTTAGTTTATTGTGAATTTAAGTATTTACATGAGGGGCCTGAGAATTCTTTCAGCACAGACCTGGCACTGCCTGTCCATCTCCAGCATTCCGAGGAAAGCTGGGGTCAAGGACACTGTGGAGAGAAGACCCACAAAATCCTCTCACTATACAACAGTGATGCTCTGTATCACCATCTTGGTGTCTACAAAGCAAGGAGTTAACCCCTCTCAGTGGGAGTTTTAGCACTCTTTTTCCAGCAGGTGTTAAAATGTAAAACCTCTGTTAAATTATCTGGTGGTTGTTGGAAAACAAAAACTTTCATTAAAAGCATTTTTTTTTCATTTCTTGCCTGAGACCCTATTTCAACTATTTTGGTGTTCCTGGCAGTTGAGATAGCATTTGGTGCTATATAATTTCACTGATTATGCACCAAGCACTTCAAGACACCAATTTAGCTTCTATAAGGGTCATTGTCACCCATATATTTCTGTGACAATTGAAGTTTTTGGGAATCAATTAGTAAACATTTTTATTTTAAGGGGTGTCTTGAAATAGGAGACCCTCTGCTTGGCCATTAGCTTTCAAACTTCTGAAGATGTTTACGTTAGCTGAGGGAATCTACAGAAATCATAGATGACGAAATAAGGCTTCTCCCTGTCAATATTATAAGACTTTAACACTTTTATAGGAAAAAAGACTTCCTAAGAAAAGTTTAGTACTACCAGGAATGGTAATTCTGTGATCCTTATACTAGAAAGTCCTGAATAGAGATGCATACTAAGTAGGACAGCCTAATTGTAA
>VMDR010033038.1:0-11493 GCA_007922815.1 Macrotus californicus
CAACTAGAACAAGAACAGAATCACAGAAATGGAGATCACATGGAGGGTTATCATCAGGGGAGTGGGTAGGGAGAGAGGGGGAAAAGGTACAGGGAATAAGCAGCATAAATGGTAGGTAGAAGATAGACAGGGGGAGGTTAAGAATAGTATGGGAAATGTAGAAGCCAAAGAACTTATATATATGACCAATGGATATGAACTAAAGAGGGGGAATGAGGGTGGGAGGGGTGTGCAGAGCAGAGGGGAATAAAGGGGAAATGGGACAACTGAAATAGCATAATCAATAAAATATACTTAAAAAAACCTAAAAGCAACAGAAGAAACACCAAAGGAAAAAAATCAATAAATTTGGCAAAACTTCTATATGTCAATAAAAGCACCAAAATGTAAAAAATGAATGAAAAATTGGGGAAACATTTGACACAAATAAAATGTTAATTGAGTCCATGTATAAAAAGTCATTATAACACTCACACCTTAAATTAGAAAAGGTATAAAATAGATGCTGCACAGAATATAATAAACTGATAAACACACAACATAAACACACAATTGCTGTACAAGGGTGTTCACCAAAGCTTTATTTACACCACCAAAGAAATTAAAACTGATCTTGATGTATAATAAAAAATATTAAGTGAACTCTTGTTTGAACAACATATATAATGATGTGCAGATACTCTTCTAATTTGTACGTGCAGAAAGGGCTTCCAAACCAAACACAAAACATTTAATTGTGTAAAACATCTGTGTGTGTTTTATGTGCACGTGCAATCAGGAAAATGTTTAGAAGGAAGTCTGTCAAAAATATTAGCAATGCTTATCTCTTGTTTGTGAGATTATTGTCATTTTAATTGTTTTTTAATGCTGTTCTTACTGTTTTTCTATAAAGAGCATGTATTATTTTATAATCAGGGAAAATAAAAGATGCATTTATTTAAGTTTGGGTCTTCTTTCCTTTCAAAAATTCCACATATTAAGTTTAGTATTTTTACCCAGATAAAATACTGTGGGGACTTTGAATGAAAGACATTGAACATTATTTCTGTTCATCTAACTTTCATGGATTTCCGGTTCTTAACATTGAGCATAAGGACAGTGAACTAATTTAATTTTAACCTGACCCGCTTAATATCTGTACCCATACTCTTTTCTCAATGGTGTCTCCTCTCCTACAGGTATGCTTCTTTTTTCCAAAGTGCTAGCTAAGATGGGACACCTTGAAAGTATAAATTGCAGTTTTTGAAACAAATCATTTTTTTCACATCCCTTGGAAATTTTTAAGTGCAGTAAGTGGAACAAATAGCTGAAAGGTAGGTTTTTGGGGATAAATTCTATTAACTTTCTCCTCATCAATGCTGTAGAGTTAGGCCCACATTATAAATTTTTTCTCATCATTTGAAAAAGTTCTTCCCCATTCATTGAATCCCTTCTGCTCCAGGTGTAAAGCATCAAGATCACTCCTAAACAAACACAAGTCACCCTCATGCCTCCAGCCACGCATTGTCTTTCCATAATAGTGTCTCCCTTACTGTCCTCCTGGTTCCTCTGTACCATCACCGGCTTCCAGTATGGGTTTTCTTTGTTTGTTTGGGGGTGATTTGGGGAGATTGTTTGTTTTTTAAGTAGAGAAAGGATATGGCTGGGAAATGTACATAAAGAAGCAGACTTGGAAATGTAAACTGATGGCAGACACTTTTCAGTCCTACACGTCATCCTGGTTTTTAAAAAACAAAAACAGTCACCAATTTAACCTGGGTGAGGTCCACCCCTGAATACACCCATAATGCCTAAACGCCAATTATTACTGAATGATTGTGGTAATCTTTGCTCTTTCCAGATACCCTCCTTGAAAATGTAAACGCTCCTGAAAATGGACAATTAATGACTAAATCTTGGCATGCATAACCTTTTGAATAAACTCTCTTCCTACTCATATAAGAGATGGTTTCCTTTAGAATTTTATTTGTTATCAGCAAAACTCTGTGGACCCAGGAGCTAAAGGTTCTATGATAGAAGGAGGGAGAAACACAAGACGGACCCTGCAAATTTGATTGTGCTCCATGGGGTAAGCCCCACACCCACCCTGGCAATGTGCCCATACACTGACCCCCACTTCTCTCAATGTCATCACGGGTGGGAAGGAAGGGGTCAATGCAGGTGACAGCTGCAGGACAGCCAGTGGTAGCTCTTGCTGCCCCTGCCTCTGTACCATGGGTGCCCAGGATACATTGGTGGAAGGTGGGTATCCACAGGGCAGCCAGATGTTAGCCTCTGGATCAGCATCTTTATCAGAACAGGAAGAGAATGACAATGAGTCCGCAAATGAATAAGTCACCCTTTGACAGCTCTGGCCCTTAAACAATAAAATGTGAATTGCAGAACCCTAACCCAATAACAGGAAACAAGGCCAGGGTGTTTTGGTAAACAGTGGCAGTTTTCCCATCGGAGGTCTTGATGAAAGTTCTCAGCCAATCGAAAGAAAGGGATAAGGTTTCCTTGTCAGGAGGGCCGACCACACACTCATGTAATGATGTTCATCCATCTCTGACATCTGTACCCAAGCCTGTGGCAGAACCATATATACCTTGTCCTGGGACAGGTAATGAAACATAATGACAGTCTTTTCCTGCCGCTCCATTCCTCTGCTCGACAATGGCTGCTAATGAAGATACATGGCTTCTGGATTGTCCATCTGCGTCCCAAAAGCAGACATGGCTTCGTGTTTTCCTTTCTGTTCTGCTCCCAGCCTAGAAGAAGGTGGCCTGGGAAAATCAAGCCCACCTTGAGCTGACTTCTAACTGCTTTCATGAGGCTACACTTCAACACCCTGACAGGACTTCCAGATCCCTTGCTTCCATATAACATCGTTGTTTATTTTAAAAGTACAAAAGAACTATAGTAGTCTTGCTAGCAATCCAATAGAATCAAGCCTTGTTCACAGAGAGCACTTGGATTCCAGTGTGTGTGACTTAACTCCAGGTTGTTTATTTTCTGTTTAATCTAGGAGAGTCCAGAGGGTGGGTCAAAGAATGGAAAGCAGGGTTTGAAAAGGACTTGGACAAGTTTTGCCTTGGAAACCCAGGCAAAAATTAGAGATTATTATCTACTTTACAACATTATTATTTTGAGTATTTATGAGGACTGACATTTCAATGTAATCATTCTCTAAGGCTTTCTCATGCATTAACAATTTGGCATTAATGTTTTGGGGGACTTTTAAACTAAACAACAGTACTAACACCTAATATTGCCAAAGCATATAACGGATATATTGGACCGCTGCTCCTCTGCTCAGAGGCAGTTGAGTCAAATCAAATGAACCTCTACTAAGAACCTCAAAATGGGACCTTAGAACATACAGTTGACTCTCAGTAATTTCTTCCCTTCCCCCCACCATGAAAGTGGCATTTTATGAGAGTAATTTTTGTGGGAATAATTTTTCTGGGAGCAATTTTTAAGCCAAAATAATTCACTCACATGTGACACTGGAAAGGTGTCCAGACTCAGTGCTTGTTTGGCTGTGACAACAAGACTATTGCACAGACAATGGCAGTAAAGTGGGGGGAGGGGACCTCCAGGACCTGCAGGAGTGAGCAAAGGATGCTGGTTGGGACCATAGTCTGTACAGAGATCAAAAAGATGTCCCCATCTATAAATAGCATTGGCTGCTCTCACATATAGCAACAGAGGGCTGCCAAAGGTATGGCTTTTTCAGCTTTCCTTTTTTTTTTTTTTTAAGATTTTATTTATTTATTTTTTTAGAGAGGGGGAGGGGAGGGAGAAAGAGAAGGAGAGAGACAGCAGTGTGTGGTTGCCTCTTGCATGCCCCCTACTGGGGACCTGGCCTGCAATCCAGGCATGTGCACTAGACTAGAAATGGAACCGGTGACCCTTTGGTTCGCAGGCTGGCACTCCATCCACTGAGCCACACCAGCCAGGGATTTTCCAGCTTTTCCTATAGTGGGAGAAACATTTAGAGCCACCAAAGTCATACGATCGGCTTTGAATGAACAAAGTAACACACCCTCTGCAGGCAAAGGTGCCATGCTGTTCTTCTCGATGTTCCTCATAGCTGTAAATGCACAAAAATGTTGGCATTACAGAGACCATAGGTGCTGCCTGGCCAGCTTGCTGGAGGCACAGAACCAAGACCCAATGATTTCTCAAGGACCTCTGACTGAGTCTCATTTCTTTGGAACACAAGCCCTCCATTTGGATCTTTAAGAACAAAGCTCCTTTACTGAATAATGTTTTGTCATTTTTAAAGATTTTCTTATTTTTGTCAAGACTTTTGGGGCCATTCATAATACTTACACACTCTTGTCAGTACACTGGTGTTACAGAATATTCACAGGAGTGTGGATGTGTGTGTGTACAAACACACCTGTAAGTGTATGAGTCTCTGCTTTATGACAGAGAGTTCACAACGAGTATGGAAACCTCAGTCATACGGTACCGGTCCTGCGCATTTTATTCCTGTTTCTTAAAACCCACCTCGCTGTAGACACCAGGAAGGAATAATGAATTTTATTATAATGAGGCTCCCATGAGATTTTCATTGAGTTTTTTGTTGTTGAATTACAACTGGTAAGTGAAAGGCCTTGTTCATGTCAAATGATACAGTTGCTTCATCCTCTGTGCCTCAGTTTCCTTGTCTATACAGGGAAGATAATAATAGCTTCTAACCTACCTCATAGAGTTGTACTGAGGGTCAAATAATATAATACACATAAAAGACTTGGGATAGTGTCTGACACGTACTAAACACTTTAAATATTATTAGTGTACAATGCAGCAAATTATACAAGAGATGAATTGCCAATGAATCAGGTGAGAATTCAAGCCAATGAATAAACATGTATTATCTACTCTATGGAGTCACGACTGTAGAAAATACATGTTCATTAGAGAACCTCAGTTCGTACTCCATTAAGTGGTTGTCTGAGTGAACCATGGAAAGTCAGGGTTAGCCTATTATTCTGCCTTCACTAGGCGGGAACTAGGAAAATTTAGACAGGAAGAATGCAATCATTCAAATTGGGACCTGTCCAGACATGAGGTTAAAGATATCTATTTATAAATTGTGACTTCAGTAATTAAGATACACACATCAGCGCATGCATGCTAAAATGACATTTTGTTAATAGACTCTCCTGGCAGTTTGGGGTGTTCTTTTAAGCTTTTTAGCAGCAACAAGCTGCTTCCTAGTCAGGAATCTTAAAATAACTATGTCATTACATAAACATTCTACATCCATTTTATGCCAACCCATGTTCCGTTTCTCTTGGAAGAGAATGAAGTAAGATGAGTAGACCTGACCCAGGAGCCTGTGCTATGGAACCCCTAATGCTCTAAGACGGTGGATATTCCAAAAGTTGTGAAAAAGGACTAGTGTGAAAGGTATGGCTGACCTTTGCAAGATTCTTTTATTACAAAGGTCCTTTGGTTTTGCAAGCTGACATGCCAGAGTCAACATAAATAAGGTGCTAGGGGAATGTTGCCACATAGGTAAGACCATAAACTTATGTAGCTCTCTCAGCATGGCCAGCTGGACTCTGGGGAGGGGACCTGGGGATTCTGAGATGGTCCACACAGCCAAACAAATAGCAAATATGGCCTGGCCAACAAATCAAAGAGCTCCAGGTTTATTTTCTTCAAAATCAAACTGCATTAGGAACTTATCAGATATAGAGACACCCCACAGAGGCAGACACAGGCTCTAGGTGACTTCAGGCTCTGGGCAAAGCTCCTGCATTAGTGGAACTCAGGTAGCAATGAACCAGGTCAGACTGATGCTCAGTCCAAGGCAAACAGGCCCCAGAGGGAGAAGTAGGAGTTCTCAGTGAATAAGAGGAGGCTCAGCAAGTGGGAAGCCAAGACTGAAAGAAATGGGGAAAGAGGAAATTTCTAAGGAAGGATTAAGCAGTCAGCATGGAGAAAACTTGCTAGCACATGATTCATAGTCAGCTAGGGGTCCTGGAGAAGAGAGGCAGAGGTCGTTTAGTAAATCTGATTCCTGGGTAGGAGTCTATCACCAAGGGCAAGTCGAGAGACCAGGAATTAGAAATGAAACCAGCAGGCAACTAAGCAGATGCTGAGTCACTGGAGTAAACCCCAGAAATTAGGATTTTATAGGTACAAACTTGCTTAATATTTTTAATAATTAGTCCCCCAAAATGGTGCCCAGTGACCCATGGTCTTACCACATTGAATTTGAGTTGGCCCTGTGACTCACTCTGACCAACAGGGCTTGTCCAAATTGACACTGTGTACCTTTGAAGCAGGGCCTTAAGAGATTTGCACCTTTTACTTTTGCCTTTTTGGAATCCTCTCTGCTGGAATTCAGATGCCATGTTGTGAGAAGCACAAATCTCCTGGATAGGGTATGTAGAAGAGAACAGAATCCCTCCGATTGGCAGCCCCAGCCGAGTCCCCAGCAAAGCCAGAACCAACTGTCAGCCATCTAAGGAAACTGTCTTGGATGTCTAGCCAAGTCCAGCCTGCTGATGTAGCCCCCACCCACATCACACAAAGCAGAAGGACCACACAGCTGAGCCCAGTCAACTCAGAATCATGAGAGATCATTAAATGATTATCATTATAAGCTGCTCAGTTTAGGGACAGTTGTCACAAAGCAACAGAAACCTGAGTCTGTGACGTTTTGGGGTGACATAAAAGCAATAATCAACTAAGCAAATGATTACATCAGCTGACCCATAAATAGGTTTCATCACATACCCAGGGGAGGAAATCTCTCAAACTGTCTCTGTTCACCCCCAACTCTAGCAGAGTCATCAGGGATGTTTCATCCACAGCCCCTGCATCTCCTCCAGATGCTCCAGGCCTCAAGCTTTGCTCCATAGGGTTTGCAGATGTCTTGAATATCATCAAAGGGCTTTTCCAGAGTGGAGTGTGGCTGTGCTAAGTCTTTGACATGGGGTCATGACTGCTGCAAGACCAACTGGGGAAGGGCAGACGGGTGTTGATGGCATAAGACAGCCCATACACATTTCAAGAAAATTCTTCCTACATGTGCTTGAGGAAAATGAGTCGTGCATGGAGGGAGCATAGGGTGGAGGGTTGAAGGTAAGAGAGTCCAAATACTAGACAATGCAGACGGGAGGACCTCAGGCGGACAATGGCAGTAGCAACAGAGAGCACCTTTTAGATGTGGCAGGTTGAGAGTAGGAGACACTGAAGAAGGTGGAGCAGCAGAAGGAGGGGATTAGGATGACTTTCAGGCTTTAGCTCAAGTGGCAATAGATGGCAATATCACGTTCAAAAGTAGGAAACAACCTGATGAGGAAGAGAATAATTTGGAATTCTGGAGGCAAAGCCAAGTTGCATTGTACAGAAGAATGAATGTAATTTACGGAAATGGAGGTTTGAACCACTAGTTCAAAGGTGAGGAATGAAGGGAAGGTGAGGGGGTGGCATAGGACGTACTGCACACAGAGAAATTTACTCTGGTGCTCATCAATCTATTCCCCTGTTCCAGCACGTGACAGCTGGAGAGACACAATAAGATCCAGGAGATCCTTCATTAACCTCCCAAAGCATGACCCAACCCTCTCTTCGAATTAATGGAAGCTGGTTACCCTCACTTCCTCTCACACACACGCACACACACACGCACACGCACGCACACACGCACGCACACGCACGCACACGCACACGCACACGCATGCGCACTTCAGGCTCAGTAGATAGTTTCCACTACTGCAATTTTTCTTCTATCTCCAGCAGAAAACAGAAGAAACTGATCACCATTCTCTGTAGAATTTCCCTCCTTGGAAATCAAAGTTAATTAACATTTACAGAACCTTTCCTGGACACATGGCACAGTGCCAAATTCCTGAAGGAAAACGAGAATGGATGTGTAGGTGTCGTGCTAAAAACACAGCAGAAGAGGAGAAGCAAGTGAGTGTACAGGTTAGAGCCAAGTTCAGCACTATTTCTTCCCATGGCTGCAAAACTGCCCCTTTGGTGAGCAAACACACTCATAGTAGGAAGCTTCTGTCTGCTAAATACATGGTATTTAAGTTCCTTAAAGTCAATTCATGAGCTCAAATACTGAGTCATTCTAATCACCTCCCTGAAAGTAATAAAAAAAATGTGGGTAGTTTAATGTTTAAAACTCTAACTAGCATCTACAAGCCCCACCCAGTCCCCACACAGGCCACAGCACTTAGTGGTGCTGCATCTACTGGTTCACCCCTACCTTCTGCTTGAATCGGCCCTTGTCTCACTATTCATTGGCCTCCCTTTGCCATGACATTGGGTATCTGCCCAGGCTGCCATTAGCATGGTGGCATGTTTAAAAAAGACAGTAGTCTGCGTTGCCCACCCTCAGACTTTATGGAAGTTAAGCCCAATTAATGACATATTTGCTGATTTTCCAACAGGATTCTCATGGGCAACCCCACTGGATAGTCTAAATCTCCAGGCCTGTCAATGAAACCAACGCCCATCCACTTTCTCAAATCGACCAGCAATCACTTACTACAAACACTGAGACGTGGCCTAAGGATTCCTACTTCCCCCAATGCTCAGATGTCCATGTGGGACAAACCTCTCTCCCTTCTCCCACTTTTCACATAGCACCTTTGCTTCAAGGTGCAGTTCAAACCAAACAGGAAGTGAGCCTATCTGTGAGCATGTTTAACCTGGGGCCAGGCTACTTCAGCATTGCAGTTTACTTGTAGAATAAATTGAGTGACCAGAGTCACTGTTCAAAGGGACCGTTATGATGGAGAAGGACACACAACTCTTCAGTCCAACACTGTCAAGGTTTGGGTGTGGACCATATTCCCTATGCATAGCGCATGCAATTCAAAGACACCCAGTGCTTGCCTAGTCCCAGAGTGTATGTTTCTTTCTCATAGTTTTAGGATGTACACTGACTTATCTATCTTGCACTCAAACTCATCCCCACTGAAAACATGTTTAAGGCCCTTCAAGTTGAACACTTCCTCAGAGGACAGCATGAATTAGTGTATAACCCAAAGGAAGTTTCTGTCACTGACTCTTGGACCAGATGAATTTCGATGGAAGGACAGGGTGGAAGCATTAGGGAAAGCTTCAGAAGGTATTTGTTCTTCTTATGGTCTCACGAAATATTAGATCTGAGAGGTTTTTTTCTCTATTTTTGACTTTAAAAATAATGAGAACGACGTGATTGTATTTTTATCTGCTCTGTTGTCTGAGGAGCACATACAAGAGCCATGACTGGCCACTTTCCAGGGAAGCCTCCCTCCTACAGTGCTAGGACCCAAACAGTCTGCTCTCTGGGTGAAGACTGCTCTGGGAAGACCTTCTCCTGCTGCCTTCTCCCAGACGTCTCCAATGAAGGTCATGTCTGCCAGGTTTCTGTCCCGTATTTTGAAGCTCTGGGTGAACCAGGCCTAGATAGCTGAGACACAAATTCAGGCCCTCAGGCAGCAAAGCCCAGCTCACTGGCACTCAGAATCTTTTACTTAATTCTGGAGAAAACAGAGGAAGCACCTGTTGGAGCCAGAATTCTTGGCAGGGAGACTCCTGGGAAGGAGGTGAGTTAGGGCTTACAAACATGACCCCTGGGCAGGAGGTGGGAAGTAAGAGGTCCTCCTTCTGCTTCTGTCTCAGGTTCACATACCAGGCTCATAAAAATCACAGCCACCTCAGTAACGGGCATTGGAGACAGAAATAAGAGAACAGAGTTTCTGATGTAAATTTCTCTCTGGAGGTTTCTCCTGTCACAGAAATGGCCAAGTAGCTACACCCCTGGAGAGTGAGTTTGTCTATGCCTCATGGTAGGAAAACAGAATGACTTTTTACGTGTCCCCATCCTGTAAGGACACAGATTAGTCCTCACACCATCATTCCTGAGGATGTGTCATGCGAGAGGACGGCTCCTGTTCTCAGAGAGCAGACCTGATGTGGCTCCCTCAGTGAATTCGGGAACTTGCTCTTGCAAATGAGAGGAGAGACACGCAGGTATCAAGAGCTACAACCTGGGAGCCTAAAAGGCCAATTAAAGTGCTTTGCAAAGGGCTAAAAGTTTATTAAGAATCAGTCCTTCTGCTTTCTCTCTTTCTCTCTCTGCCCCTGCCCCACACTCTCTCTCTCTCACACACACACATACAATGGAATAGATTTTAATTACTCTCTTGTTCCAGATGATGAAACTAAAGCCAGACAGGTAAGATTCCAGTCTAGCTGTGTGCCCATCTTTGTTGTCCCTACCTGCAGAATTGCTTATATTTCCTTGGTGAGCCTGTCTCTTTCCCCTGCATCCAGCTGCTCACTAGCTCCCATGCCTAAACCAGGAGGAAGTAGAATGGAGAGGACAAGAAAGAAGGTTCTGGGGCCAAAAAGTCTGAGGCTGATGCTGAGCTCCTCTACTTTCTACTGTGTGATCTTAGGCAGGTTACTTAATCTCTCCACACTTCAGTTTCCTTATCTATAAAATGGGGTTGATGATAATGCTGTCTCCTTCCTGAGTCATTAAGAGGATTAAGAAAGATAAGACAGGTAAAACAATAGGAACAGTAAATGGTGCCTTCGGCAAAAATAACTTTTACAGAGTTAAGCCACTGTGATTTTGAAATCGTATGCTTCTCTGGCCTTGCCTAGCCTGTTGTGACCTATACAAGTTAATGAATGTCAGTTAAATTCATTCTGATTGAGTCATTATGCATCCAAGTTATGTGGCAAGAACTATTGCTGAAGGGGACTGTGGTTTTTTGCTTCTGTTGTGTCCCTAAAGTCAATCAACTTTTCCACCAAGGATTATTTTTAGTTCTGTCTTAAGGATCAGATGTCTTCCGATAAATAATAAATACCACTGTCAAAAATTCACTATTTCATCATTGGTGTATCAGGACACCACAGAGCATGCAATCAGCCCAGGAAATAATATTTTGTCTTATTTCACTCAGGGATTTTAGCAGCTAATACTAACTGACCTCACTTTTTAAAAATAGCCTATAGTACACAAAGATCTTCTATTTTAAACCTTCTAAATAATATTATGCTTCTAAATGAAAGATAATAGAGATATTTGAAACTAAATAAAAAATAAATTCCCAAGAAGTCAGTTTTCAATAAATGAGAATCCAAAAACTGAGAGAAAATCTGTCTTGGGGATTTCCATCGGAACTGACAACCCCATTTTAACTTCCACGAGGGTGCCTCACTTACAGATTTCAGCATCCTCAACTAAAGAGAGGCTGCCAAGCCCGACTCAGTATTTCTACTATTTCCCAGTTGAGGTCAGGGAGTTTCGAGTGGAACACTTCCTTAAACATGCTATTGGCTGGCATAGATTTGTTTCCCTCAGCTATTTGAAGGAGGGGAGGCCTGAATGAGAAATTTATTGGACGCCAGTCAGAATCAAAAGAAGGACTAACGGCTCTGTCTGCAAAAGGAGATGTGACAGGGGCCTACCACTGTGACTCGTCACCAACCATAGTAAGCCTCTGCAAACACGTGAAACAATGAACTTAAAAA
>VMDR010033039.1:0-11500 GCA_007922815.1 Macrotus californicus
TGTTGTAAGAATTAAATGACTTAATATAGAACAGCACACAGAATAGTGAATTTTTTATTACATTGTTTTTCCTGTTCTTATTTGGACTAATTTAGACTAATTTTTGTTTGCCTTAAGAACTAGTTATAACTAAAGTCTTAAGAACCAATGAACTTGAAAAGATATTTAAAAGTTTTTAATTGCTTTTACCATCTTTTTGGTTTCCTTTTTTTTTCTTAGTAGGTATCCTCCTAAGAATCAATAAATAGCTGTTGAATGAATGGATGGCTAGTTTCAACCAGATTTAAAATGCATAAACTGCTCAGAAAATGAAATAAAGTATAAGTTTATTGAGAATATTTTCCCCCATCTAGTTTCCCATTGAGTACATATAGGCCCTGATCAGTGATTGCTCTGTGTACCTGACTGGTATTTGTTTGTGGCACTCAGAATGTTAAATGTAATAGCAAATAATTTTTATAATGACTAGAATCAGCAGCCAAGAAACCCAAATGGGATGATTTCAAAAAGAAGAAGAAAGAACTGAAGCAAAGCAGGCAGCTCAGCGACAGAACCAACTATGACATTGTTGTTCGGGCCAAGCAGATCTGGGAGATCATAAGAAGGTAATGCTACGACACGGCATCTCTGTTACTTCGTGCACAGTGAGATGTCCTGCAGCAAGCCACCTAGCACTTGGGTAATTTAGGGCACTCGAAACACTCCAGGGAGGCTTCACTGTTGGGATGTCTGCTCGCCGCACGGATGTGGGGAGTCATTGGGGTGGTATCAGATGTGTTTATGAAGCTGTATGAGGGCTAAATTGGATTTGACATTCTTCCTGAAAGGTTTCTGAAAAAATGAAGAACAATTCCTTAGTGTAGTTTTGAGATACTTAAGTATTTGGTGTCTTGTACTCGTTTTATTATTTTTTTTACTTTTGAAGTTCTAGCTGTTAAGGTTTAGATTGAGGCATGAAATGATACCTTGTGGGATGAGTTTCTGCCTTTGAGAAAATTACCTTTCTCTGGCCGCTCTGGAATACCAATTTTAATGTCAAAGGGTGGCTGCCTTCGAAGAGAAAAGCACACTTGCCTGGGTGGACCTAGACTGAAGCAGGTTTTAGTTCTTTGTGTTTAAAATTGTGTCTTTACTTAAGCTATGTTTCCTCCTTCTTGTATTCTCTTGTATAGAAAAGACTGTGACAAAGGAAAAAGAACGAAGTTGATAAGTGATTTGCAGAAGTTGATTCAAGGAAAAATTAAAACTGTAAGTAGGGCATATGTACAGTTGCAATTTTAACAATTAAAACTGACTCTCAGTAAAGTGTAGCTGACCATTTATGACAGGGGAAATTATTGTTATTTTAAATGTATTTGTCCAAAAATTTCAAATACTGACTAAAAGTTTAATTATGACAATTTATTGCTGGAAAATTGTAAAGAGACTGTCAAGTATTTGGCTGTGTCATTTTTAAATAATTTACTTAAAATAAATCAGTGTTCTTTAAGTTATCCTGAATAGTGTGTGTTAGAATGTCTTGCTCTGAACTCAATACACTTTTGTCCTATCACCATTTATCCCCCTCATACCTTCTTCCACCTCTGCTCACTGCCCTGCCGCCTCGATCACCGCATCATTGCCTGTGTCCATGAGTTCTTTCTTTCTTTTCTCTTTTTTCCTCAATCCCTCCACCCAGCCTGATCTCTGTGAGTCTGTCTCTATTTTACTTGTTAGTTCAGTTTGTTCATTAGATTCCTCATACGAGTGAAGTCACGTGCTATTTGTCTTTCTCTGCCTGGCTTTTTTACTTAGCACAGTATTCTCCAGGTCCAGTGTCCATGCCCTTGCAAAGGGTAAAATTTTCTTTTTTTACAGCCAAGTAGTATTTTGTTGTATGAATGTACTATAACTGTTTTAGCCATTTGTCTAGTGATGGACACTTGGACTGCTTCCAAATCTTGGCAATTGTAAATAATTCTGCAATGAACATAGGGGTGCATCTATTTTTTCAAATTAGTGTATCGAGATTTTTTAGGATAAATTTCCAGAAGTGAAATCACTGAGTCATAACTCCATGTACTTTAGTATGTTCAAAATTGCTGGCCTTTTTTTGTGTGTGTGAGAGAGATGCAAACACAATTGTATTACTTCTTTTTCCATGCTTTTATAAACATGCACAGCTCTTTAAAATGTAATCGATTTGGGAGTTCTGAAGGAATTTTCATTGTTGCTGTTTAGTCCTGCTTTATAATAACTGCTATTGACTCATGTGCATTTAGGTGAATGCTTAGTGACTGTTCACTTGTGAGACAAGGGACTCAGTAGCTTTGGGGACTGGAAGGACAGCGTGTGCCAAGCCATACACGTAGGCCTAACAGAGGCCGCCCTGCAGTTCAAAGGAATGTCTTGAAATAGCAAGTTCCCAGCGGCTGCTTTCTTACAAATCCTGCAAGGTCTATTTTTAAAAATGTTTAAGTTGATTTTAGTGAGAGAGAGGATGGGGGGGGGGGCAGAATAGAAAATATCAATTTTTGTTGACCACTAAGGCACTCATTGGATGGTTCTCGTATGTGCCCTCACCGGGGATTGAACCCACAGCCTTGGCGTATCAGGGTGACGCTGTAACCAACCGAGCTACCCTCCCAGGGCTCCAGCAAGGTCTTTTTACAATAGAACTGTTACTCTGCTCCAGCAGTCTATTACTTTCTATTTATAAATATTTTACACTCAAGATCCTTTTCCAGTTACTCTGAGGTTATTACTGCGTGCCCGTAGCCGTGGGAGTTAGTCTGGTGTTTAGACCTGGTGTTCAGACCACTCTGCTGCACCGTGTGTGCCTTTACATGATGACAGCCTCTCTCTTACTTACTGCGTGCTAAGAGTTGTGCTGTCCAAGGCACCTGTGGCCTTCTTGCCTTAAAGGTCATTGTCACTGTCAGACACTTCATACATCCGGGACTCACACACGTTAACCTTCATCTCTGAGGTCACAGAGACAGCAGGTTCTTAAACTTCTCATAAACTTACTTTTCTTACCTGTAAAGTGGGAATAACAATAGCCCACCCTTTAAGTTGCTCTGAAGCCTAAATGAGAAAAATACAGTTATAGTGCATATTTTGGTTATATAGTAAGTAATCAATATATGCACAGAAACAGCCTTATTTAAAAAAATTTTTTTTTAGTTTTAATCATAAATGTCTATATATATATCCCTTAAGGAAATTCTTCTGAAATCTTATGGCTTTGATGGGTGTGGGCCTTCACATTCCAATTTTAATGACAGACTGAGCAACAAATAATAAGCACTATTGAAGTAGATTGTACTGTAGTATACTAAAAAGTAATTTTGTATGACTGCTTGTTTGTGGTTATTGCTAGAGAAAATTGATCAGCAAGTCCTTCACTGAGGACCCGATCCATCTAGTAGTTGTGGGTGGGGGGATGGATTGGGGAATCAGATTTGCAATGTAACAAATTTCTAGGAGTATAATTGGGTATGTGTTCAGGGAATCATAATGAAAATGTGAGAAATAGAGGGGTTAATTTATGATCCAGTGTGTGTATAGGTTCATTTATGATCCAGTGTGTGTATAGATTCATTTGCTTGTGTAGCAAGACCTTTTTTAGGTCTCTCATATCTTCATCTTTGGTTGCTAAAGGCAAAATTCTTAGATTTAAAAAATCATACAATAATAGAATTTTTGAATTGGAAAATTCCCCTTGTAGGGAAAACAACGTTCAGAGAAGTGAGAAATATAGTGTGTGTGGTCATTAGATAGGTTTGGTTTGATTTTTGGTTTTAATTAGTAATGACAGGAATCTTGTAAAATAGTTAAATCTGTCCCTGTCTCAGTGCCATGTGTTGGCAGCAAAACCAAAGAATACCATTTCATACAATTAAAATGAGTATATCTGCCCCCCAGTAACCTAGATTTAAGTTTATCCATGAAGATCCTACCATTTTCTAATGAGGAGTTCTGAAAGAGGCAGCACTAAAACATAAAGAATGTAACAGAGACATAGGTCTCGGGGATGTAGTCTCAAGGCCCAAACTGCCCTTCCCACAGATTGCATTTGCTCACGATTCAACCCGGGTGATCCAGTGTTACATTCAGTATGGCAGTGAAGAACAGAGGAAGCAGGCTTTTGAAGAACTGCGAGGTATGTCTTGTATTTGGAAGATTAATTGTAATCATTTGTAATGAGTCACTTGTTTTCTCTTGAAATGCCCAAGACTATCCTGGGAAATAATTCTGTTGTGGGAAAGCAGTGTGTCCTCTGTAGAACCTTTTTCGTTTTTTTGTTTGTTTATTTGTTTTTGCCTGAGACAGTTGTTTGTATTCCCAGGATTATGCATTTATTTAGTTCTTCCCTTTGTTTCTAAGGAATCACTATAATGTATTCTGTTTTTCAGATGATTTGGTTGAATTAAGTAAAGCTAAATATTCCAGAAATGTTGTTAAGAAATTTCTCATGTATGGGTGAGTTGTTTTATTTATAGGATATTTTTATTAGTTTTTTAAAGGTGTGGATACTGATTGTCTGTAAACGTTACTTCAAAGTCTGTCACCATAATAATGACCCTCAACAGATGCTTGTAGTGTTTCCAGGGAGTGTAGTTTTAAAAACAATTATGGAAGCTAATGTTAAATGATAGTACTGCCCTCAGCATTCTTAGGAGTGTATCTTGAAGCCCTGGAAGAAGAGAAGTGGGGTGATTAACTCATGGTTGGTCGCCAGTGTTTAGAGGGCAGTGGTTGGGAGGGGTTGGTGAGCGGACACAGACAGAGCCATTGGGTCAGGAAACGTTGAGAGGGGAGGATTTTCTGAATTAGGTGGAATTGATACTTGTCATGATTTCTCCTTTTGACTGTAGAATTGTGCCAAAATATGCTGATCAACAACAAAAAAAGTACAGTTGACAAAATTTTCCAAAACTACTCCTACTCCTGACTGTAATTATCAGCTGCTTGATTTTAGGATGTAATATAAACACTTGTGATTAAGTTCTGTTTTAAAAGAGCATCCTTAGAGTATGTTTTATTCATATTTCCATGCATCCTTGACTTTTACCTTCTCCTTCCCTCCTTTTTACAAGCTGAACAATTTAATAGGAACTGACACTTACTGAGCACTACAGGGCCCAGCAGAAGTAACACCTGATTGATTGTGGTTGGTAGGGTAATAATATGGGTGTAATAATTTATAGCTTTAATTTGAACATTTTACCTAAAATGTCATATGGTGTGCTAGAGTGTGATAATATTATGTTATAGAATTACATGCTTGTGATTTTGTAATAAAAGATTTTGTGATAAAGCAGGGGTGTTATTTGTGCCAGACCCTGTATTACAGGCTGGTCACGGTTCTTGGTCACCTAACTCCTTTACTTCTTACATCACCCTTATTCTCTCTATTTTACGGGTGAAGAGGCTGAGGTACAGAGAGCTTGTGTGGGGCCCGGCAGCTGGTAAGCGGAGCCAGGGCTCGGCTGCCGAGTAACTTGGAAAGCTCGAGGTAGAAAATGCAGGGCAGTTCCATGTTCTTTCTCGTGAGCATGTCTCTGTGGCAGAGCCCTGCCACTGCCCAATGATGACTTGGTCTCAGGAGTTATGTTGGGGTCCAGTTATATTTTGTTGTCTCCCAGCTTTCTCTGTGTACCACTTTTCCCCCACTGTTGCGTTGGGTTTAGGAGTAAACCACAGATTGCAGAGATAATAAGAAGCTTTAAGGGCCACGTGAGGAAGATGCTCCGGCACGCGGAGGCATCGGCCATCGTGGAGTACGCATACAATGACAAAGCCATTTTGGAGCAGAGGAACATGTTGACAGAGGAGCTCTACGGGAACACATTTCAGCTTTACAAGGTAACCTTTTAAGGCTTTACTAGTATACACTGAGAACCAGCATTTTTACTTTCTCTGTGTGCTCTTACTTACCTTTTGATGCCCTGTTTTCAGAATGTCTTTTTACTTTGCCTGGTCCTTTAATCTTGAAGGACCCTTTTTTCTCTTGGATTATTTTTCCTCCAGTGTAGTGAGCAAATGATTATACTTTCTTTTTAACCTGGAGCACTATTTTTAAATCCCCTTCAAACTGAACTACTTTTGTACCTCCTTCCCAAGTGCTGTGTGTGATGCTTCAGACTTCCATTTCTATAGTCAGACTGAGGTAGAAGACTCTTAACAGTTAGTGTAGCTCTGTAAGCACCCCTGCAGCTCTGACAGAAGTGCTTTGGGCTCCCTGTAGCTGCCTCTTCCTGTGTTCCTTCGTCTGTGTGGATTACCTTCTCCAGGTTCTGTCTAGAGAGGAAAGGGAGTAGAGAGACCCAACCTTGAATATGGTACAGGGACTGAATCTGGAAAAGGCCAATAAAGGACTACGACATTTAAGGGATCTATGTCAGACCTTGGCACATAAATGCCCACACTTACCTCCAGGGGTATGGATTAATTCCTGGGTTGTCTCTACTAGTCAGATTCAGTTCCTGGGTTGAATTTAGTGCCTTATTTCTTTTAGTGCCTACATATGAATGTGTAGGTAAGTACGAAACACATGGTGGCAGGGATTTGCAAACTGATTACTTGATCTTGTGATTAGGCACATGCTAGGCGCTTGACGGGTGCCTGTTGGCTGGTTGAGTAGGTTGGTTGTTCAGCCTGGCTCTTTAAGTGCGTTGGTGCCCATATGCACTGAGAATCAGATAACCCGGAATTGCTCCTTGAGTGTATCTGCAGGAGGGCTTTTGTTCGATGGATATGGAAATCTGAAACTTCAGTTTATCTGTGATTGATTTTCTTTGTTATGAAGCTAAAGAAACTTGATGAAATTTAGAAGGATTTGATTTTTCTTCTTTTGCAGTCAGCAGATCACCCAACTCTGGACAAAGTACTAGAGGTACAGCCAGGAAAACTAGAGCTTATCATGGATGAAATGAAACAGATTCTAACTCCAATGGCTCAAAAGTAAGAAAGTCCCTTTTGTTTTTCTTAACAAATGGCATTTGAAGGAGGAAAGTTGTGTGTAGCCCTTGCATAGAAAGGGTGGCTAGTTTTCCAAGTATAATGTGTTATTTCACTTGGACTATAAGACTTAGCAATAGGGCATGGGGTCTTGGCACTTGGGCCGCAGTGGAGTGGTTAAGGTGTGGCCTGGACCAGGCAGCCTGGCTGAGAATCCGGGTGCCCCTCAATCACTGACTATGTGACCTTGGGTAACTTAACTGCTCCGTGCCTCAGTTTCCATATCTGTAAAATTGGGTTGATAATAGTACATATTTCACAGAATTTTATGAAGATTCAATGGGGTGATGTTTCCAAAACACTCAGAATTGTGCTTTGCCTATAAAGGCAACATGTTTTTGCCATCTACTTAGACACTCGGGGTGAACTTGAAGTCTTTGGTGCCTGAGTGTCCACCTCCACTGTACACCTGAATTCACCAAGTGTCACACCAGGAAGCTTGGGTCAATTAGGTGTTGTAGTTGCTGATTCTATTTTGATCTACTCAGGTTTTAACTTTGCTAAAATTATTTTATGAAACTGATGCATTGTGAGGATGCTTGCCAGAAAGAAAATAGCTATAAAAAATAGGTCCACATATAGATTTCTAATCATATGTCCAGTGTTTGTTTAACAAAATACGAATGTCCTTATTTAAGAGAGTCTGTTTGGGAATGATTTCATCTTTGCTGATTAGACACTAGAAATTTGTACCCTGATTTTGGTCATAGATGGCAGACACTAAAATATTTTTCTAATCCAAAAGGGTTTTTTTAATCTTAATATTGCTGAAAGATACAGTCTGTCATCTCACACATTACATTTGCTAAAACCATTTTACTTGCTTTGATTATTTTAGGAAAATTGAAGTTACCCAAATCTGTGGTACTGTAGCACCAGATCTGACATACTCTCTTTTCCCTTTTTTGTTTTCAGGGAAGCTGTGATTAAGCACTCTTTGGTACATAAAGTGTTCTTGGACTTTTTTACCTATGCACCCCCAAAGCTAAGATCAGTAAGTTCTTGGTTTTCATTTTTAAACCAAAAGAGAAGTGCCATGTTAGTATGTAAAACACTTGCTTTGATATACCTTGTCTTTTGGAAATTTTAAAGTTATTTATTTAGAGAACATATACTCTGAACTTCCTTTGAGCAAATCTGCTAATTGCATTTGGATTTTTCCTAGAAGGCAATAGAATTGATCATAGTTTTATCAACTCCATTGAATTTTTATATTTTAATTATTATTTTAATTATATCTCAGAGTATCCTCTAGCTAACCTAATCTAAAAATTAACCAACAAATAGAGGGATATTCAGCATCCAGGTAGTTTGAAATTCGCTTGTGCCAATAGAAGAAAATTCTGTTGGTGTTAAAAGATTAGAGAACACTTAGGTAAAACTAAAAGGACCACGAAAAATTGGACCTTCGTCCTGGCTGGTGTGGCTCAGTGGATTGAGCTTGGGCTGCAATCCAAAGGGTCGCCTGTTTGATTCCTAGTCACGGCACATGCCTGGGTTGCGGGCCAGTCCCCAGTGGGGGCATGTGAGAGGCAAACACATATTGATGTTTCACTTCCTTTCTCCCTCCCTTCCCCTCTCTCTGAAAATAAATAAATAAAACCTTTAGAAAAATTGGACCTTACATTATAGAGGGAAAAGAAACAGAGGTTGAAGGTACACAGCACTGCCCTTCAAGTCAGTGATGGGAATACAAATGAGAATTCATGGTTTAATGCCCTGAAATGTGCCTGCCATATTCAGTGAACTCATTGTCCATTTGTCTTCCTTCTAACACTGAGGGATAGCTAAAATAATGCCACTGACTTCTTTCTTCCTTTTTGACTTAATCTTACTGTGTTTTTTCCATTACCGCTTGGTTCCCATATGTCCCCTCCCCTCAGACACCTCTGAACAAATATACCGGACTACACATTCATAGGGATTTTCACCCTCCCAAAATGGACATACAAAATAACTTTCCATGAGTAGCCACCTACCTAAGCTTGCGGTTCAGTGACTAGCAGCTGCTGCCTCTCTTTTGGGGAATTCTCTCCTTTTCCTACAGAGCGCAGTATCTCACAGTTCTAGATTTGCTGAGGCAGGACTATGTTTTCAGAACTGAAAAAATGATGATTTGAATATATTCAGTGGTGGGAAATCTTTTTAGTGTTAAATGTGTTTTAGTAATAGCCAAAAAAAAAGTCATTGGGAACCTAGTGTGAATATAAAGTAATGAGGCGAATCTTTTCTGGCCCTGGGGTGTTTTCAAAAGAGAGACTTAGAGAAAACCGTTGGGGATTGTGGAAGCGTAATTGGAATATGCGTGTATAGCTCTCCAACTGGATAGCTTTGAGCAGACTCACAAGTTTAGCTACGTAAGTTGAAAGCTGTGTTGTTGAGATTCATCCTGGGTAAGGATAGTAAGACAGGTAAGGGTGAAATTGCTTCTTCCTTATTGATGAAAATAGGCACCTACCTTCTTCTTTTCTGGCAGGAGGCCTTGTACTTACTTATTTATTTAATATATATTTTAAAATTGGGAATGGACTAGAATGGGCCCCTGTAGTTGTTAACTGCTGGAACTCATGCTAGACTTCCAGAATATAATTTAGAAATTGTGTGCATTGACATTGAAGAATAAAGATTAAAAGTAAGCCAAACTACCTGGTAAGAAATTAATGATTGGGTTTTTACCAAAGGGTCATTGATAGTGTGGGCCTAGTCTGTAGGTTAATATAGAGGTTAACTACAGAGGGTAATTTTATTAGGGAAATGTTATGTAATGTTTTTATGGTGAGTTATTAATTTGATTTCTGGAAGTAATCCAGTAATAAACTAAAAAGAGAAACTTTCAGCAAAAAGTAGTGTTTTGGTTCCCTACTCTTATATACATGTCCGTTTCAGGAAACAGCATTTTATTTATTTTATCTGGCTTTTCTGTTACCTTCTTATCAGAGCCACATCCTAGCCTTTTTCTTTTTTTTATCATTTACAGTACACTACACATGTACATTCTTTGAATAAGCATTATAATTTAATGTAGACATACTTTGTGAAACAGACAGGCATTTGAATAGAAATTGCTTGCCGGCGGTATTTTCCACCCTTGATGGAAAAGAATGTTCCTAAGAAAGATGTGTCTTTGTGCGAAATGAAAAATTAAATTGTTTGCTGCCTGTAGTCTTTTTCATTGTCTGAGCTTAACTGCTTCCAGTAAACAGATTTTTTTTAAAGGCAAAAATTAAAAATAAACCAAAGCCTCGGTCCCATTTGTTCCCCAGGAACTGATCGAAGCCATCCGTGAAGCGGTGGTGTACCTGGCGCACACACACGATGGCGCCAGAGTGGCCATGCACTGCCTGTGGCATGGCACGCCCAAGGTGAGTGTGTTAGGGCTTGTCTTGTCTTTCCTTTTGATCCTAACCCTGTTGTACATAAACTGCTTTATCTTTGTATAGTTGTGTCTCACGGCCTCACAGGAATTGGCTTTCTTTGGGCCTAGTGTCTCCTCTCTGCTGGAGTTTTCGATAAAGGATGAAAACCTTGAGTTGTCATTGTTTGGAAAGGGACCCACCAAGCAAATACATACAATATTTATGTTAGGCTCACATTTGTAGAAGTTTTGGTACCTGTCAGGCCCTTTAATTCCTTATTTAATGATCTTAATTGGGGAGGGAAAGGAGGGGAAAGATAGTGAACAGTTACACATTTGCGCATATGGGTGTTAAGTACTTTGTGGGAAAAGGTAAAAGTCCGTGTTAATTACGGAAGTGTAACAACTGATTCTCATTTCTTTGATCAGTATAATTCTGCCGTTAGAAGACACTTGTACTTTGTCCACTTTTTGAAATTAGTGCAAATTTAATTTTTGTTCAACAAGTACGTATTGAATGCCATAGACTTTACGTATTTGGAGAAAGGGGACCTCTCGGTTCTCACTGTGGAAGGACGTGCGAGTCTAAGACCCCGGGAGCCCTGAGAGGGCCAGCAGTGCTGCTGCAGGTGGTTCTGTCTGGGCTGCGCGTTCCGGGGCGGTTCTCTGCAATGAGAAGCGCCCATTCCATTGACAATTTAGAATGATACAAAATTTTTACCTGTGCATACCTTTATCTATAACTAAAAGTTGAGACAGTTTTTCTTTTTTAAGGACAGGAAAGTGATTGTGAAAACAATGAAGACTTATGTTGAAAAAGTTGCTAATGTAAGTATAAAAAACTGCATATTTAAAAATTATTTTAATAAAATGAAATCATGTCCATTATATAAAATTTGAAAAATTCAGAAAATTAACAAGAAATTTATTCATTGTTTTGTTACAGTCTTTTTCTATGCATATGGATGCATTTTTATATATTTACACAATGAAATTTCTCCTTTATTATTTAACATTGTAGTGACAAAAATTTTCATTTTTATTAGATATTTTTTTTTTAAATATATTTTATTGATTATGCCATTACAGTTGTCCCATTTCCCCCCCTATATTCCCCTCCACCCTGCACACCCCTTCCCA
>VMDR010033040.1:0-11494 GCA_007922815.1 Macrotus californicus
GCACATTTCTTGGCTGTCTTTTGAATGTGATTACCTTCTCTCCTCTATCTCCTTTTTTAAAAAGTTGATGATTTTGAATTGGGATCCAGAAAATAGGGCAATTTGACTATACAAAAGAATTTAGAAATATTTTTGAATTGAGATCTAGGAAACTTCCATATGTTACCATTGGTTAATCAGTTTCTGAAGACTTTTAATTGGGAATTAAGCATATATCTCACCTTTTCTAGGAACTGTATCTCAGAATCTTTCAGTATTTGAAGAGGGGAGTGTTTCTCTTTATAGAAGTACTCCAGATAAAGCAAAACAAAAAGGAATGGTAGAATGTCACTGTTTTGCAACCCCTAATGAATTAATGGATCAAGGCAATGATCATTAATGGTTGCCAACATCATAAAAGGAGAGACAACCAAAAATTATGTGCTTCCTGATGGAGGATGGTATGTTACCTACTCCTTCAGGTGACTGAAGTTGTTTATTTGTTTTGTTTTAGAATTATGATGATTCATGTATTTATACATTTTATTATGTTTCAATTCACTGCGTGACTATTCTCACTGATACTCATATTCACAAAATACTATTCAGGTTAACTTCTGAGTCTTCTTGACATGACTCTACCATACCAGAAAACTAGAAAAACTAAGAGGTTTACAATTGTACTACAAATAAATAATACAATAACAAACTGTTTTCATACTTACAACTGCAAATGTACTTTTGCCCCACTCCTGTATTTCCTGGCTCAGATCTGAAAGCATCTGTTTCTCCAGAGAGCTCATGTTCCTTTTAGTGAGAAATCATACTTGGAGACTACAATCAGGGCACTGAGGGTGTTCATTGCTGCTGGGTTGGCCATTGTCTTTAAGACTTTTTAGTCGATCTCACTAGGAAATATGTACATACTTGAAATTTTTTAAAGCTAAAATATATTATGAGTTTATACTCATCTTTCTTACTCTAGTTCAAGACTACAGGGTTTTAACCTTATACATTTAAAACTTTCTTCTACATCTCTTAGTTCTCAAGGACATCCACATATTCCCATGTTTTATCTCATCTTACACCAACAAGAGTCTCAGAATAATAATGCCAACACTTACACCAACTGTATAATTACTGAAAATAATTGGAAGTTTTTTGTTGGTTGGTTGGTTGATTGGTTTTTGCTGTTAGTCCTTAGGGTATCTCCCACCAGAAATGTTACTTTATTATACTTTAAAGGTACTTGCAATAGAACCCAAATTAAAATTCAGTTTATTTGTTCTGGTTAATTTTTAGGGATTTTGTTCCAAGATTTTATTTTGTTTCATAATTATGTAAAATATATTGTTCTAAAAATCCTGTCTATAAAATAAGACATAACCAAAGACATTCAGTTGCTTTTTCTTGTGTGTTTGTGTCACACATTCTGTTCCTTCCCTCCTCTTATAGTAACCATTTCTTAAAGTTTTATGGTTTGGGGTATTAACTGTTTATTCAAAGATTGGTAAGTATACCAATGAAGGAGAAGAGAGGCTAGAAACACACCCACCCACACATGGGTGGGAATTTGATGTATGACCGAAGAGCCACTCCAAATCAGTGGGGAAAGGTTTGAAATGTCTGATAAATAGTGCTGGGACAGTGGTTATCCCTATGGAAAATACAAAAACAAGGAATAAATATTGGGTTGGCCAAAAAGTCCATATGGTTTTTCTTGTAAAACAAAAGACAGATGTTTCATTTTCACCAGTAACTTTATTGATTTGGATATTTTGAGTATGTTGGCTAACTCCTATGTGAGAGCATTGATTGTTCTCAATTAATGTCTTGATTCGATCACTATCAACTTCAAATGGCCTGCCCTACCATGGAGCATCATCCAGTGAGAAATCTCCAGCATAAAACTTCACTAACCACTTTTGACACATTTAATCAGTTGCAGTACCTTCTCCATACACTGCACAAATCTTTGTTTGCTTTTCAATTGCATTTTTACCTTTCTTGAAATAATAAAGCGTAATATGCTAAAAGTGTCATGTATTTTCTTCCATCTTCAGTATTAAAATGGCTACACAAAAATTCACCAATTTTGATAATTTTTTTAAGTGCATGCTGATATGATAGCTGTCACAATACAGTCTAACAAAATTGTTTCAAATGAAGTTAACTATGTGCTACTAGAGCCATCTTATGAAAAAAACAAACTTTTTGACCAACGCAATATTAAAAGCAAAATGTTAACTATTTTTAGAAAAAAAATGTGAGGATAACTCTATGACTGAAAGGTGATGATTTTTTAAGACAGAGAGCAAAAACCGTAAAGGAAAGATTGATATAGTATATTAAACTTTCACTATATTAAAACTTTCCATTTCTGTACCACAAAACAAAAACAAAAACCATGGACTAAGAGAAGCTATGAACACACTCCTTTTGACCAAGTTGGCGTAAAGGGGAAGTAGCGTGGGCTTCTCAATCCAACAGACTTGAGTTCAAATTCTATCTGTGCGACCTGGTGCAAAGTAACAAAACACCTCTAAAATCTCAGTTTCAGTTGATGCAAAATGAAGATATAAGTACGATGCATTTCAGTGCTTTGTGAGGATTAGAAAAACTGTATATAATGCATACATTTAGATATAGTAGGAATTGCATCAGTGTTTTAAGCATTGTTATGAGTAATTGTAATTTACAGCACATTCAAGCAGCAACTGAATTAGGATTTTATTAACCCTTTCGGTACGAGCTCTCTTTCCGCCGCAACACTCCTGCTGTACGAGGTACCACGCCGAAAACGCGCACATAGCATATGGTCAGTCCTCCTTTGTGTGAAGACTTTCCTAATCTTATATAAGATCTATGCTTAATAAAACAGTGCTTTTTTCCAAGTGTTGTTTGTAACTTTAATATTAAGAGATAGTTATATAAAATTCTATCAATTATATAAGTAAAATTTATAAAAATTATATACAGATGGATGCCGGATATATCCGGCGCTCGTCCACACAGGTCATCAGATGGGCGCCGGATATATCCAGCACCCGTACCGAAAGGGTTAAGTACTTAAAACTAACCGGAAATGTTTAGGGCCACAAACAAATCAAAAGAACAACAAAGTTATGCTAAGAACTTAAAATCTTGAAATAAACTGTATTAGCCCCCATAGAAATATTTTTTGTAAGAGGTAAAGTGTTTTAAATAGGCGCTTTTGATTGTAAGGTTGGTGATCACTCATATAACTAAAGCAAAAAAGGTGGAATTAATGTAAGGACTATTAATACCTGTAACCTGCAACTGCAATTCTTTTACTTATTTCTTTCTGGTTTCTGTTACTTCACAGCTTTGGTCTTCGTGGGCCATGTTGTAAATGGTATCTTTTCACCTCTTTGCTCCCATCATAAACATTTTTGTTGTCTCTCTTTTTAAATTTTTAAAAATTGCATCCTTTTTTATCTGAGCACCCCAGTTTTTCCAAGGAGTTTGTTTGAGTAGACCAGGGGCCAGGGAGGCCATGCATCTAAAAGGTGACATTGGGCCTCTTGGTGGTGAAGCATGGCTTGTGCTGGCAACGAAGGACCCAGTGGGGCAGCAGGAACTTGATCTTGGAATCATGGAACTGCTTGACTGCTGGTTTGTGGCACTTGCTGTCTGCCGTCTCCTCTACCTTTATGATCTGGATTAAGTGGACATCCAGGGCCCCCATGTCTGGTTAGTACTGGGTGACAGGAGTTTACTGTGGTCAGGTCCCTGCCCCGGTACGTGTTGTGGGTCCCACTGTGGGAATCTAGCACAGCTAGATACCAGAATTCTCGAACATTTACCCAAAGTGGACAATTTCTCCTGGAGATTTTTTCTTCCTCAGTTGAGACACAAATTACCAGAAGCAGGACTTGGCAACAACATGGTAAGGTGCAGAGATGTGCCTGTGGTGGGGGGCGGTGTGTGGCACTTAGCATGGGCAGGCAGCGCCCCACCACCTGGTACTCTCGCAGAGTGCCCAAAGTGTCCACAACATTCTCTCTGCGTTCGCCGCCACCCACAAAAGGCTAAAAATTACATTCTCTCAAATCTAAAACATAAAAATCAAAGCAATACGTACATTAATAGGCTTAGTTGAAATTTTTCTTCTTTTTTTTTCCCTAAGAAGGGCAGTCTCCTTTCCATTCTGAGAGGTAACTTCAAATCCTTTCTTTCGGTATTTACCTTCACATTTCGAAATAGTGGGCTTAATATAACAATCTTTTAAAACTCTTTAAAAATATATTACCTTTTGATTACTGGCTGTTTAAAATTGACTTCTCAGCATACTTTTCTTGTCCCATATTTTGGCTCTAGTTAAATTATTAAATCAGTATCCAATGTGTACAGTATTATCATTCTGCAAATACTAACAACTGAAACAGTGTTCTCATTCTGCAAATATTAACAGCCTAACAATGATTACATGTCCTTTTTTTGTTTAGGTTTTTATTTCAAAGATAACTTTCTTATCTTTATATCTGCTTCCTCTTCTATGTACCTTTGATTGAGTCACCACAAATTCTCCCACAGAAGTGTATAACTCTTAAACAGTCAGGTAATGTCAGTTTTATTTCTTCTGTAGACATATTTTTTTTCTGGAACCATTTATTTTGCCTCTGTATTCTGGACTGGTTGCTTTTAGGCTTACTGCTTGATTTTCATCCATTATCTTAGGACTTTCTTTGCTCCTCTCATGTCTTTGTTTCCCCAGTTCCTGGATTCCATGCTTTCTTCCTTTGGGATTTACTCCATTGTAACGGAGCACAACCTTCGGTGGTTTTCTAAGAAAGGGTGTTGGAAGGTGAATTTTTTGCATGAGTGAAATTAACTTTACTTTAGCCTCATACTTGATTGATAGGTTAGCTGAGTGGAAGGTTTTAGGTTGAAAACCTTTATCCTTCAGAATTTTGAATATTGGTTATGCTGTTGTGTTCTAACTTTCAGTGTTGCTATTGAGAAATCTGTTCTTTATTTTTTGCTATTATAGTTTTTTAATTACATTTTATTGATTATGCTATTAGGTTTGTCCCAGTTTTCCCCCAGTGCCCGCCTCTACCCAGCATACCCTACTCCCTCGGGCAATCCCCAAACCTTTGTTCTTGGCCGTGGGTCATGCATATAAGTTCTTTGGTTTCTCTATTTCCTGTACCGTACTTTACATCCTCATGACTCTTCTATAACTACTGATTTGCAATTTTTAATCCCCTCACCTCTTCACCCAATCCCCCAAATCCCCCTCCCATCTGGCAGCCATCAAAATGCTCTCCATATCCATGATTCTCTCTGTTCTTGTTTGCTTAGTTTTAGATCCAGTTGTTGATATGTATGTATTGCTGTTTTAATGTTCATAGTTTTGATCTTTTTTTTTTTCTTAAATAAGTCCCTTTAACATTTCATATAATAATGGCTTGGTGATGATGAACTACTTTAGCTTTACTTTATCTGGGAAGTACTTTATCTGCCCTTCCATTCTAAATGATAGCTTTGCTGGATAGAGTAATCTTGGTTGTAGGTCCTTGCTTTGAATCATTTCAAATATTTCTTGCCAGTACCTTCTTGCCTGCAAAGTCTCTTTTGAGAAATCAGCTCACAATCTTATAGGAGCTCCTTTGTAGGTAACTCTCTGCTTTTCTCTTACTGTTTTTGAGATTCTCTCTTTATCTTTAACCATTGGCATTTTAATTATGATGTGTCTTAGTGTGGTCCTCTTTGAGACCAAATTGTTTAGGACCCTCTGTACTTCCTGGATTTTCATATCTATTTCCTTCACAAAATAGGAAAGTTTTCCTTAATTATTTTTTTCAAATAGATTTCCATTTTCTTGCTCTTTCTCTTCCTCCTCAGTTACCCCTCTCAGGCAAATTTTGGACCTCTTGAAGTTGTCCCAGAGGCTCCTTACACTGTCCTTGTTTTGTTGGGGTTTTTTTTTGTTTGTTTTGGATTCTTTTTTCTTCTTGTTATTCTGATTGCTTTTTTTTGCTTCCTTAGGTTCCAAATCATGGATTTGATACTCAGTTTCATCCACTCTACAGTTGTTTCCCTGTAAATTGTTCTTTGTGTCAGTTAGTGTATCTTTCATTTCTGACTGGATCTTTTTAAGCTGTTGAGGTCCTCACTAAGTTCTTTGAACATCCTTATAACAAGTGTTTTGAACTCTGCATCTGATACATGGCTTATCTCCATTTTGTTTAGTTTCTTTTCTGGAGTTTTGTTCTGTTCTTTCGTTTGGGCCCTGTTTCTTTGTCTCCTCATTTGGGTAGCCTCTCTGTTGTATTTCTAAGTATTAGGTAGGGTTGCTATAAAACTCCCTGTCTTGGTAGTGTGGCCTAATGTAGTAGGTGTCCTTTTGAGTCCTGTGACACAGCCTCCCCTTTCATCCAAGCTGGGTACTCGAAATGCACCCTTCATGTGTGCTGAGCACACCCTCCTCTTGTAATGGAGCCTTGATTGCTGTTGGCAGGTCAATGGGAGGGTCTTACCCAGGCCAGTCAGCTGTAAAGATTGGCTGTGACCACTGACCACCAACCTCTGCCCTCCATGGAGGATCAACTATGCAGGGGCAGGGTGATGGTGCTCTGACATGGTCTGTAGCTGTCTGCTGGGTATGCAGACTCTGGGGTTTCCCAGGTGGTGCAGGCCAAGGTCAGCCCCTACCTTTGTTCCTCCCAGGGCCACCCTGTATGAGCTACAAAGCAACCTGCAAATAGCTGCTACTTGTGTTGGACTTGGAGATTCCCAGGCAAAGCTAAGCTGTGAATCTAGGCTGGCTGCTGCTAGTGCTGGGCCTGGGCCACTTAGCAAGACAGGTACAGGGGCTGGGGACTTGCTGAGGCCAGCTGTTGCTTGTTTGAGAGAATTTGGGAAGTTGTGAAGCATGAGCCAAGACCAGTCATTTATATGGGAAGGCCACTGTTAACAGCTTGGGTGGGCCTGTAAGTTGGTTGGGGTGGAGCCTCAGGGGATCTCCAGGGCTAGGCAAACAGTGTTATCGAGGTTGATGGAGTCTCAGATATGGCACCAGCCTGCCAGCTCTGTGGTTCTGGGGGTGGAGGGTTCAGAAAAGGAACAGTGGCCTTTGCCTGCCTTTCTCTTTGGGAGAAAGCTGTCCCCTAGGTCTCACCTTGATGCCAGACACTTCAGTTCCCCTCTGTGTGCCACTGACTGGTGCCTTTCAAGCTGCTACCCCAGTGCTGGAGCTCAGAGTGGGTGAGTCTGAGTTGGTGAGGTCATGTGTGGGTTCTTTAAGAGGAACTGTTTGAGGCTCCAGAAGTTTCTTCCACTGACTCAATCCCTGCTGGTTTTTAAGCCAGAGTTATGGGGACTTATTTTCCTGGCACTGGAACCCTCAGGTGGGGGCCCTAGTGTGAGGATGGGACCCCTCACTCCCAAGATATCCCTCCCAAATTTTTATCCACCACACAGGGGTGTGGGACCAGCTCATTCTGTGTTTCCACATCTCCTCCCCTCCTACCAATCTGGATGGATGTGGTTTCTTTAAGCCTGTAGTTGGACTTCATTCAACTCGATTTCTGATGGTTCTGAGTGATGATTGTTCTATATAGTTTAGTTGTAATTTTGATGCGGTTGTGCGAAGAGGCAAGCCGTGTTTACCTATGTCTCCATCATGACCAGAAATTCTATAGTTTTAAATTTTAATTTTTTGAGCCCTGGCTGGTGTGACTCAGTGGACTGAGTGCTGGCCTGCAAACTGAAGGGCTGCCAGTTCGAGTCCCAGTCAAGGCGCATGCCTGGATTGCAGGCCAGGTCCCCGGTGCAGAGTGCATGAGAGGCAACCCACACGTTGATGTTTCTCTCCTTCTCTTTCTCCCTCCCTTCTACACTCTCTAAAAATAAATAAAGTATTTTTTAAAAATTTTTAATTTTTTGATATCTAAATGGGTTTTTTTGTTTTTGTTTTTCATTGTCACCTGAGGACATTTCTTCGTTGCTTTTAGAGGGTGAGAAGAGGAGAGAGAAATACTGAACAGTTGCCTCTTGTACGTACCCAGACTGGGAATCATATGCAGTAGGACTGGGGATTGAACCCACAACCTAGGCGTGTTCTCTGACTGGAATCGAACTCAACAACCTTTTGGTTATAGGTCCATGCTCCAAACCTCTGAGCCACACTGGCCAGTGCTAAATGTTTTTTATGTAGTATCCCGTTTCTGTTCTTGTTTCATGTATGTAGTACTATCTCTGTGAGGACTTTTTTCCTTCCCATTACATTGTTTCCTGAGGGATTTTTTCCCCAATTTTATTTCTTTTCCTGTATTTTCTCAAATATTTGGATTACTTGACTGTCTATGTTTGAGTAAGGTCATTTATCTTATGCTATTTTGGGGGGATTGTTCAGTTTTCCCGAAAAAAAGAATTTAGTGTCATTCCTGGGTAGCAGCCTGTTTTTATTTTTATAGCTGAGTTGGGGAATGGGAATGGGGTTGTGAGAGAGTTCATGTGTCAACCTGTAGACTTTTACTTAATCGTTTTTGGTATGGAGCCTCATACTTTCCTTCAGCGTGTCTTTACTCTGGAGTCTACTGACTCTCTGGATTAACCTTTGCAGATTAAGCCTCAGTCTTCTACCATTTGTAAGGAAAAGTAGTTGCCTAGGTACACTAGATGAGGGAAAGGTCTAATTTTCATATGAAAATATTTATTCAGCTTTGTTTCCAGAAGTGCCCTACCTCCTCTTTCAGAGCATAGCTGTGAGCTTCACCTCCCCACGAGTATTTAGATGGGCAGGGGGTTCTCCTGCTTCGTGTGTCCTCGCCTCACCATTTATACTCCGGTATTTTCTTATCTGCTAATCAATCCATGTGCTTTGACAGTCTCAAAGTTTGATTGATCATTTTTACCTGCTCATTCCTAGCCCCTCTGAGGATAAATGACATTTGGGAGAAAAAATTGCTTTGCTTTTATTTTATTGGGATTTCAAGACAAACACGAATTCATTCTGGCTTACTTAACCAGAAACCATCCTTATGGTCACATCTCTGTTAGAGGAAATCTGGCCCACGCATACTTTAAACCCAGAAGCATTTCATAGGTCACCGATCACCTATAGTTCATTGGTCAGTTACTCATCTGTGATACAGTTCCCTGTGGGATGGAATGTCACATGGTATCAAACATGCCATAAGGGGGTCCAGAAAGGTAAACACAGTGATTAACGTCTATAAATACAGAGACAGTTTTGTGCAAAGAGTTCTGAGTTCACATAATTAAGGTAGGGAAATTATCTGTTTTGTTTTGTTTTGTTTTGTTTTGTTTTGTTTTGAGAAAGCCTTGAATTTAAAGCATTGGCTTTGGCTTACATTCAGTGTGTTACGCTGTGTGAGCTCTTGCATCCTAGTTGTGTAAATAATGAGAGAGAAGAGGCTGAGTGAAATAAACCCCGGATGTTGAATATGACAGAGACTGAAGTATAGAGATAGAATGTTCTGGAGGGGAAAAAAACCACAAACCACTTACAGAATAAGTTGTTTAGCCTGTAATGTTGAGGCTTAGAAGAACAATAAGCAACATTTCTTTCCCTTTTTATTTTGGAAGTAATGGAGAAAGAGGTATAGACATAAAAAGTTTTAGCTTTATTACTAATAAAAATGGTGTTGGAATACAAGGCATAGATGTATGGCCTCGATGAACAATCTAATTTTTAACCCTTGAGTTAAACTTACCTCATTTACTGGAGGTCACTGACAGAGCAGGTCTCCCCATAAGGGGCAGAATCAGCTCCATGTTAGAGGGCTGACTAGAATGCAGCCTCTCCAAAGGAAGGAAGAACCACAAGAGATTCTGCACTGGAAGGTATTGAGCTGATTAGGTTCTTCTCCCAAGTTCACCAGTTTAAGTCACTCCTTTCTGGCTAAGGAGAGAGTGAAAGAGTAGAGAGGCTGAGCGTATTCTTCCTATCCTTTTTCCTCCTGGATATTTGAGTGGAAATGTGGGGAACAGCTATTTCCCATTAGCATAGAACATATGATAGGCATACTATTATGCAGTAATAATGTTAATTCATACTCATAGTAATACTATGCAGTAACATGCCCATCATCATGTGCCACATTGGGTTGGTTGCTTGACACTCATTTGTACCATGGTTGGTAAATGCCTTTTAATCTGAAAACTTCTTGATGTTTTTTAGCTCTGGAAAATTTTCTTACATTTTTTTTGCCAGAAATTTCTCTTTTTTTATTCTGTTAGATAGCTATGCCTGTTAGGTACTTGGACATGAATACAAGGTGGGGCAAAAGTAGGTTTCCAGTTGTTCATATAGAAAATAATACAAGGGGTAATAAATAATAATACAAGGATAAACTGTTTCACATACTCACAACTGGAAACCTACTTTTGCCCCACCCTTTATATCCACCTAAAGGGTGTTCTAAGGGACTTTGAAAGTTACTTTTGATTAGAGGTAATATTTGCTTTACTAGCTAATTTTAAACCAACCTGTTCTATATATTCTCTAAGCTATAACCAATTGACTTGAAAATACCTTATATATTCAAACAGCAGGTTATACTCACTTTCCTACCTACACAGAAGCAGTTGCTTTCCCTGCAGAAAACAACCAAATTTCCCTAACAGTGGTCGTCACCCTAAAGAACTTTCTGATCTACTTTCCTGCCCACTTCTTTGTCCTTCTCATAGTGATCATGCACACGCTCTAGTTCCCTCATTTTTCTTTTGTAATTGTTCACTGCTCAGTTAACTCTATCACAGGAAGCTTTCTACACATATGCACAGACACGTGTCCTTACTGCCCTTAACCTTGTTCATACCTGGATTCTGTTGATTAACTATATCAAGAAATTTTCAACCTCCTGTCTGCCTCCTTCCCCTCTTTTTTGAGGGTAGAGAATAGGGATTGTTTTACTTGCTTTGTTTGGTTGACTGGCTTGTGAAACTAACTCAATATTTGTAAGATTTTTTTTTAACAGGAAAAGCCTTCTGGGTTTCAAAAAATGAGGTATTGAAAAGCTTACGGAATATATTCTGCTTGTAGTTTAAAAGAATAATTTATATTTAAGAAACACAATTTCTATTCAGCCGCTTTTTATTACCCACCTTTTTTCTTTATGTGCTGTGCAGGGAGTATACTTTAGTAGAACTAAAGTAATCACTGCTTTAAAAAACGTGTGTTTTTTGTCTGATAGAGATGATAATTAGTGTAGTCTGGTAAAGAGAGGTGCAGATGAAACCGTACAGGTGTTCGGAAGCAATAGGGTACCCGAATGTGTAATTCAATTCTCGTATAGTTTCTGAATAAAAAGAGAAATGATAGCATCAGAAAACTTACAGTGCTAGTGCGAGTCTTTGCCCTGGTTCTGATTTAACATAATGTAAGACCTATCACTTCTCACTATTAATTTTTCTAACTATTTCCTAGCTTTTCTTGTCCCTTCCCCTGCCTCAGAAGCTAGGGCACTGCCTTTTGTAAGAATAGAATAAGAACATAGACCCAGAGATGGGAGGTGGAGGA
>VMDR010033041.1:0-11499 GCA_007922815.1 Macrotus californicus
AAAGATACCAGCACACCCTTAACTTATGACAATATTTATCATTGTAAAGAATCTGGGATTTTATGGTGCTGAGCAAATTGAATACTTACATTTTAAAAACTAAATCATGATCTGGAGAGCACTGTGCTAAGTGAAATAAGCCAGGCAGTGAAGGACAAATGATCTCACCTATAAAAGAACCTAATCAACAAAACAAACAAGCAAGCAAAATATAACCAGAGACACTGAAATTAAGAACAAACTGACAGTAACCAGAGGGGAGGTGGGAGGGGATAAAGGGGGGAAAACGGGGAAAGGTTGTCAAGAAACATGTATAAAGGACACATGGACAAAGCCAAAGGGGGGTAGGAGGAAAATGGAGACAACTGTACTTGAATAACAATTTTAAAAATTCAAAAAAAAATTTAAAAAATAAAAAACAAAACCAAAGAAAGAATAATGTAACTTAAATAAAAGATGAGAACCTGTCCAAAAAACAAACAAACAAAAAAATCAATTCCAAGTGTATCCAAAGTCTAAATGTCAAATTTAAAAACAAGCTTCTAGAATATAGCAAAGGACAACAAAATTTTAACCTTGAGCTCTACTATTTTTCTTTGTAGATGAAATGCAGATAAATACATCTGATGGGATCTGACAGAGATTATTATGGAATTTTGTGCAAATTACCTTAAGAAACTTTTACAAATGACTATATCGTTAGAAACTATGACCATTATGATTGGAATTTACTAAGTCATCATATCCATTCATACTTTATTTTTTTAAAGTATTATTCAAGGGTCAATTTATTAGAGTGCTACTGAGAAAGTGGTATTTTTAATTGATTTCTGTTGAGCGATTTAATGATAAAATCACATGGTTTTTGTGGTTTAGAAATTTTTCCACTCCTACAGCTTGCACAGCATTTAATTGGCAGTTAACCTAAAATAGAAAGTATCAAAAATTAAGTAGGCATTAATTAGCAACGCAAAATGTGAACTAGCCTTAAAAAGTTAATTATCAAATTGGTATAACGATCTGTCAGCAGATTCCCATAAGTATCCTGTTAAAGCAGTTTCATTTTTTTTTTAATGTAATATGTTTCTTAGGATGTGATTACACATACAATATATGGTTGTAATTTTGAGTTAATTGCATAGTAGCTAGATTAACTTTTACATCGTTACACTTTAATCAGTGTTTTTCATGATTAACGTTCATTTACATTTAAAGCTTCCAAGCCTTTTCTCCCATTGTCTCCACTCCTTCCTTCTTAAGCAAGGAACTCACTTAACAAATCACTACATTAAAGCTCTCTGAGGACAAACTTCGGCATTTTCTCACTTTAGGTACCACAAAAACGTTCGTGTAAAACTGTGATAGTGATAGTGTCTTTGCCGCAACGTAAAACTAATGACTGCAATTATCTTAACATATAGAGGAGAAAGAGCAGAAATTACCTGGGGAAATGGCATAGCTAATAAGCAAAGTAGTTAACACCCTATATCACTGAGGCTTTAGTTTTATTAAAACTGTAACTTTCAGAAGAAAAGAAAAATATTTTTTCTTTCTTGCATGTAGCTTGAACAACATGAAACACATCAGAATCTTTGAAAAAAATCACTTCTTATTAGTATATTATAAATAATACATTTGACAATAGGTTAAGAAAAAATACCTTTCAGTGATAATTCTGAAGAATGCCATTACGGATTTGAACCTACCATTGAAAGTATAGGGCTTTTTCTTCCCAAATGTATTTTTCATGATATAAAAAAGATGCATAAAATAATTTTATAAAGTATTTATAATACAGTGGTACACTCAGAACTCGTGACATATGCCTAAACTGACGAGTACCGAACAACCAAGCCCTTCTTTTGCAGAGCGGTGTTCTGACTCTAAGGTCTCGCACCTGCAGCGTGTCCTGAGCAAGCGCCAAGGGCTGAAACATACTTTTCTCGTCAAAATGCAGCAAGTATAGGGTTTGACAAGTTCTGAAGCCGATGAGTACCGAGGTATGACTGTATATGCAATAACAAAAGGAACGCCCAATTACATCACAATTATCTTTAAATATTCGAGATGCCCCACCCAATCCAACTCTCAAATTTTCCTGACATAGTTGTTATTCTCAACCAGTGTTTTAGTTTCATTGTATAATTGTTTGGTTATATTTACCATTTTGTTTTATTCATTCCTTCTTACATCACAGGCTGCCCATATCCTTTTTTTTTTTTTTTTGCCCTGAGACATTCCTTTAGTTAGGATCTTTTGGCGGCTAACTCCTGTGAAATTCAGCTGTTAGCTTGATTACTGCTTAAGTAATCTACCATTTTAGTGTTTATTTTTAAGAACTTCTCTTTTTCTTTAGTATTCTACGTGGCATATTCTAAGGACTGCATGGCTAGCAAAGCCTAAAATATTTACTATCTGGCCCGTCACAGAAAGTGTTACCAGAGACCTGATCTTGAATAGAGATTCCCTCCATTGTCTCTGTCTTTCTAAAAGTTGATTAAATTCCTAGAACTCTCTCCTTGTTGGTCTTTGTACTGAGAGAAAATTTTAGCTCACGAGTTTTGAGACTATACAGACTTCAAACTGTCCCAGGACCTTCCTCCATTACCCAGGCCATTTGATTTCACCTGTGAATTCGATGACATGAAACCCGCCTCAGTTTTGCTGCTTTTCTCATACTGACTTGTTTCTTCTTGTTGGCTTCTGGTACCTTTCAGCATCGCTCCAACTCTAATTCTTCACCTTGGAATTGCAGCTGGTTTCCGCAGAGTGTTGGTTCCAGTGTCTGCTTGTTCTGAAGATGTCCCCAGCTCTTCATGCATCATTTTCAGAATGCTTTTTCCTCCCAGCACCAGCTGGGTAACTTTCCTTTCATTGGTATTTAGGTCTCAGCTCTACAGGATTCATGTACTCCAAGGTTTAGGTGATAGCAATCTCAACTTCTCTTCATTTCCCCCAAATTAAAAAGAGATGGTAGCTGCTTCTTAAAGTGACTTACCCTTCTCATTTGTTATTTTGTATGTTCGGTCCTCCAATGCTGTTTAACCAAGTTCTTCTATTGCATGTTCAATGTTTAAATAACTGGTGACTTCGATTATCCTGCACTGAACCCTGACTAATATTGTTACTGGAGCTTGGTTCTTTACCAACTCAGTAAAGAATTACAGATCAGCAGGACAAAAGTGGATGAGTAGGAGTTTTACTAGTATGTCCTCAAGAGAGAGAATGGGCCTGCTGAGAGTGGTGAGAAGGGCCTGGGTCTCCTGAATTTGCTGCCTTAAGTAGACATATGACATTGTATTAGCATAGGGGAGAGGTTCTATATTGATTGACAGATACTTTGGTCATATAACTTTAATCTCTTCTGCACATGCCCTTTCTCATGATTCTCCTTGACTGCCCATATGGGTGGTGGTGGAAGGGGGGATAAAGCCACAATGAAAATTTTGTTAACAAGGGAAATTAACCGAAACTATTTCAACTATTTGCCTTGGATCAACAAGGGTGGTGGCTCCCTTCCTCCAGCTTCTCATTTCTAACTGCTGCCTAACATTCCCCCCTCAAGCAATAGGAACCCAAATCTTTGGGGACTACTGGGGCAACAACTGTTCTGGCTGCTTCCTGCTGGGGAGGGGGTTCATAGTAATTTTGGGTTTCCATGCTTGCCAACTGTCAGTTGGGAGCAGTGAAGGGGGATGTTCTTCCAATGGTCCATGATACATGGTCAAGGACTGTAGTCACAGAGGCTGATATTCTTCTGTAACGATCATCTGTAATTTTATGGCTTCTATTCTGGAAGAAATGAGTTTAGTTAACAGGTTAATTATCATCGGTCCAAGCATTAGTAGTATTAGGATGACTAGAAGGGAGGCCACCAAAGGGAGGAGCAAAGACATGAGCCGTGACTTTGAATCCCAAAATGAGGTTGAAGTTTTAACTTGGGATGTGAATTCAAGGACACTTTGAATGTTCTGTTATACTTCTCTTGATTTGTTGACATAGAAGCAGCACTGCTCCTTGAGATATAGCCATGCATTTCCTTCTGGGGCTGTGAGGAGATGTAATGCCCTTCAATTCTGGAGGGTGACCCCTGCTAGGGAGTCTAACTGCTCCTGGAGGAAGGCTAAAGTCTCCTATTTTAGTTAGTGCTTCAGCAATGTCCTGTGATAGGCCATGGTGGTTGCCTAAGGAGACCCCCCCAACTCCTGTTCCCGTAGCTGAAAGAATGCCTCTAAGTGATATTAGGGAATAAGGGGACCAGCCCTCTTGATTAAGTGCCCTTATGCTCTTAATGAGAATGGGAGAGTAGTGTTTTCCCAGCCTATGGAAACATCGGGAAGGATGTACCCAAGGGAACAAATTCCCATCCACTGTGAAGGGAGGGTCCAATATACCTTAGCCTCGAAAATCTAGTATACCTCTGTTGGAGGGGGTAGTTCTGACACCAGGATGATATCAATAAGTTTAATTAGCTGGGTTTCAGAGTATATTTGTTATTAACTAGTCATCAGGTTTTTGAAGATTTGGTCCCCCACCACTGGACTCGACGGGCCACTAGAGAGGCTGCTACCAAAGGATCGACAGTAGGTTGTGAAATTGGGTATTGTTTATGAATTCGGAAAGATAGATCCCCCTTTTCACCCAAAGTGTATAGCTACTTGGTAATTGAGAAAAAAGGTGGTACAGGGGTCTGATTTCTTAAGCAGGAAATAATTGATTGAGGTGGTAGGCCTGCCTAGGCAGTACTCATATTCAAAGCCTGTTAAGGGAGGTATAGAATGAACTGGTTCAGGAAACCCGGAATGTATAAAATTGCTTTCATCCCCTGGATTATGGGTTGCTCCAGTAATGATGCATATTGCAGTTAGGCTGATTCTGCCGCAGGTTTTAGTGAGGGAAGGATTAGGTACCTGGAAGTGTTGCTGGCGTTGTGATGTCTGCATTTGTCCTACAAGATTTCCCCCTGGGGCATTACTAATTATACTAAAGGGATACCTTACCTGTAAGTGATTGACTATATCAGAAAAAAATTGCTTCCTTAAGGGACCATGTGCTGCTTTGAGGAAAAGGCTTGAGATCTTTGAGAATAGACGATACTTTAAAGAGGTTTCTGATTACAAATGTACCTTAATCATTCAAAACCTTGTAACCCCATGTAGCCAAAAATTTAAGTGTCTGGATTGTATGTTGGACAGCCTTTTCCTGACTTGGAGAACGGATGCGGGGCTTGTCCACATATTGAAGTAGTGCTCTGCATGTAATGAAGGTCTCATAGATCTCGTGCTAGAGCCTGCCCAAACAGATGCAGGCTACCCCTAAACCACTGGGGTAAGATACTGCAGGTCAATTGTTGCAAGCATCCCTTGGGAAATGTCCACTCATAAGCAAAGAGGAACTGTAATAAGTTTAACAAAATGCAAGGGGAAAAAACACCTTTCACATCCAAAACTGAGCCAGATAGAGTCAAGGGGAATGGTGCCTAGTAGAGTGTAGGGACTGGATACTACAGGATGTAGTGGGAAAATGGCTTCACCGATCATCCTCAGATCTTGGACTAGGCAATAGGAGTTATCTTTCTTCCTGACTAGTTTAGGGGCATTACAGGGCAAGCTGGCAAGTCTGAGTAGTCCGTAAGAAACGAATTTTGAGATGATAACTTGAGGTCCTGCCTTTGTTTCAGGTGTTAGAAGATACTGCTTCTGATGAGGAAATTGTGTGGGGTCTTTGAGGTTAATAAGAATGGGGATATCGTTTTCAGCTTGGCCAGGATCGCTGTTTCCCATACTGCTGGATCGATTTGCTTTCCCTTGGAGAGTAAGAGTATCCAGGTGATTGATCTCTAGCCTGTATGAGTAACATTGGAAATGGATACCTCAATATAGGGCAGTCTTCTATAATTATTCTAGTCCCTACTAATTGAAGAAGGTCCCTTCTGAGTAGAGGGTTAGGACACTCTGGGATTGCAAGAAAATGAGTGAGGTGATACCTGTCCCAAAGTCCACCCAAAGGAAAGGTGAGGTTTTTGGCTGTCGGCTTTCTGGCTATCCCTAGTACAGTGCAGGATTATGAGGAGAATGATCTGGAGAAGGAACTAAGAGCAGAGTAGGTGACCCCAGTATTTAATAAGAAAGTTACTGTCCTACCAGCCACATCCATGTGTACCCTAGGCCCCAGTCCAGTAATGGTGACGTTTAGAGGGAGGGCTGGCTGGAATGGGTAACTTCAACCCTGTGCCACCATTTGCAAGTTAGCTATGGACTCAGGCCCAAGTGTTCTCTGACTTGAGGGACAGACAGCCACCACTGGCCTGCCTGTACTTATAGTATGGTGCCTGAGGTGACTAGTTATGATTTGGACATTCCTTAGTCCAGTGACCGACCTTCTGGCACACATGATATTTAATGTCCTTTGGGGTGGACCTAAAGGGGGCTGTGGAGGGTGACTGTGATTGTCCTGCACGAGTGGCTAGAATTTGGGCATGCTTACTCTCCTTCCTTTTCTCTGTCTCCTGAGCCCTGGCCTCCCTCCCTGGCCCTAATTTTAAAAGATTGCATTGGCCACAGTTAACATTGCATCCAAGGAAACTCTAGGTCTCTGAATGAGCTTTTGTAACAAGTATTAGAGGGCAACCGAGTGAAAGATTTGTCTTTTAGTATTACCTGACCCTTACATAATTCTAGATCTAGATTGGTGTGCTTGATAAGTGCCTCCCTTAGCCTTTCTAGAAATATGATGGGGTTTTCATCCAGGCCCTGACTAATGGCAGAAACCTTCAAATAGTTCATGGTCTTCTGACAGCCACCATTAAGTCCTGCTTTAATGCAGAGCAGTAAATGATTCCTTTCCCACTTCTAGGAAGAGCTGTTATAGTCTTATTCAGGATCCATTGGTGGGACCGCTATTTCTCTCATGGGGGAGGAGGGCATTTACTATCTGATGAATATAAGTTGTTAGCAAATTTTCTATCCTCCTTTATTACTTTCTCCTGGTCAATATCTGACAGGGTCTGCCCCCCAAAAAACCATAACGCCCTTTCAAGTTAACTCATAAGCCAAGGTGAGGTGTTGAAAATAATCTATATATTTATCTGGGTTGTCAGAATAGCTTCCTAAGTCAATTTTAATTTGTCTAAGCTTGACAAAAGGATTTGTGGGTTAGCTGAGGGCTGAACACTGCCTCAGTTTCTACTAGAAGTAAGAGCCCTGTGGGTGGGGAATTGTTAGGGGTAGAGAAAGCAGGGGCCATTGGTCGGGCTGGGGGCCCTGGATATGGAGGCAGTAAAGAAGATGGTGGGAGAGCTTTTCCCTGAGTTTCTACAGCTAGTGTAAGTTCTGAAGGGGTCTGGGAATTAGAGGAAAAGTTATCATGTGAAGTAGTACTGGGAGTAAGCTTACGCTTAACAACAGAAATCTCCAGGACCCCTTAGATAAAAGAATGCCTGGACATATGGTATTTTGGACCATTTACCAAGACATTTGCAAAAAGGGCCAAGCTGTAAAATTGTACTGTAATTTAAGGTCCTGTTTAGTGGCCAAACTTCCCAGTCCCTTAACCAATATTGAGGCCAAGCAGTGTTGCAGAAAAATATGTCAACTTTCCTTTAGGGTTTAGAGATCAAAGTGAGGCAAGTTGGAAAAGATACATCCTAGAAGGGTGCCAGCAGGAATGGATTATTGGCTTCCCATCTGGAAGTGAGAGAAACTGTATAGTTAGAGAGCCCAGAGCCCTGGGGTCTAAACCTGAGGGTTTCATCATCACAAAACCCTGGGATCTGGGCCTCAGAGTCCCAAGACTCTGGGATCCAAAGCAGATGTCTCCATCATGGATAGAGTAAAGGCGAGGCAAGGCTGCTCCTCCCCTTCCTGAGGGGTTGCTTACCATTCATAGGAAGAGTCTTGGCAGTTCCTGCATTATTCTCAGAGCTGAAAAGTCTCAACCAGGGGTGGGAGCCAAAGAGGCTCAACCAGGGATTGAGGGGGAAATTATAGAAAGCCAAAGGGAAAACAGGAGGAGTGGCATTGTGCAGAACCTAGGTACAAGTGTGGAGGTGAAAACTTCAGTCCCATTGAATTTGGCCTGCTTGCTGGAGGGATTTTATGAGCTTGATTCCTGCTAAAAACTATAAGGCTGGGACCAAAGGAGTCATTCACCACATGTCCCAGTAAGATAGTAAACCTAAGCTGAATGGACAAATCCAGTAACAATGACTCTCAGAATGGGGAAATATGCTCCAGAACCAAGAGTCTGGACTGGCCCAGTGCCATGGATGCTCAGGCCTTAAACAAAGGAGATGTCTGAGGAGGAGGGGGATCCCTATTTTGGTAAACAACCAGAGAGGCAGGTTGCAAAACCTACTTTGTCCCCATCTACCTCTCTAAGGCACGCAAAGGACAGGTTCAAGCCGACTTGTCTGCCCTTCCAAGATATTTTAGAAGCAGACCTGATTCAAAAAAGTGTGCAGTAGGCCCTGAGAAGGTACATGCAAAAGGTCCCTTGCTCCCACTAAAGGTGGGCACAACAGGGTTGAGCCCAATTTGAAACAGGAGTAGAATACAGGTCTCAAAACAGGCAGGTGAAGAGTCTAAGAATCTTGGATTCAATGTGGTGGACTAAGGTTAGGCAGGACTATAACTGGCCATAGAGTATCAGGAGTTGTATGTTGATAGTTTCTGGCCAGTGGGGTGATAAGCAATGCCCACAGAGGCAAGAAAGAGGAGAGATAGGTCGCCATTGGCAGGGTAATAGCTAGTGAAAATGCAAGTCCCACTGAGCATGACCATCATTCAGCAAGAGAGCAGATACAGCAGCTGCCCTGCCTGCAGGGTAAGCAGAGAGAGCAGAGGTGTAAACAGAGTGGTCAAAAGGCAGAAGGAGGAGCTAGACCTGAAAGGAAAGATGAGGACTTATGAGTAAGGTTGATTGAACAAGAATCCATGGTTTAAGGAAAGGAGCATAGAAAGGCTGGAATTTTCTGCTGAAGGTTAAAATCTTACTCCCTCCTCTTGAAAATTAACACTGAATAGTGGAAGCACCACAGGGGCGGGCGTGTGATTGCTTTTACAATGTTCCTCATTGCTTGCTGCTGACGTGGAAATTAATGTCTTTTCCCCAGTTGATAACTAGCTTATCCTTTCTTGGGAGTCTTCTAGTGGGGAGTGCACTAATGGCTTTTAAATGCTCTACCCATGCCTGCAGGTTCCAGCAATTTCTCAAGAGGGAGAGGGCAAGAAACCCTTAGTAAAACCAATAACTATAGGAAGTTGACTTGCAAACTGCCGTCACTAAGGATACAACCATGAAGAGGATCCAGGCAAAGTAAAAATATAAGAAAAGATTAAGCACCCATGGCAACATGGCGAAAAAAAAATTGTGGTAGAGTAGTCTTCCCCTATCCAACAATTCGAGTCAAGGCACCAAAAGATGTTACTGGAGCTTGGTTCTTCTTCTCACTGACACAGTAACGAATTAATTACAGATCAGTGAGACAAAAGTGGATGAACAGAAGTTTTATTAGTGTGCCCTGCAGGGAGAGAACCAGCCTGCTGAGAGCGGCAAGAAGGGCCTAAGTCTCCTGAATCTGCTGCCTTAAGTACATACGCGATTATAGTATAGCACAGGAGAGGGGTTCTATATTGATTGACAGATACTTTGGTCTTCTAAGTTTAGCCTCTCCTGCATAAGCCCGGTCCCATGATTCTCCTTGACTGCTCCCTTGGGTGGTTGGGGTAGGGAAAAAAAAATAGCAATGGAACTTTGCTAACAAGGGCAGTTAGCTGAAACTCTTTCAACTATTTGCCAAGAAGAGTCAACAAGCGTGGTGGCTCCCTTCCTCCAGCTTCTCATTTCTAACTGCTGCCTAAAAATGCCAACATTAAAACCTGTTTTGGCAAAAATGTTTTTAAACGGGTGCTGCTGTACAATGATGATGGCTACACAAAATAATATGAGAATAATTTGTTAGCACTTATCAAAATTTAAATATGTATTTGAAACATAATTTTATTTCAAATAATCTCTCCCAAAGAAATACATGTGCATAATGCTATAAACACGTAAGTTTTGTTGTGTATTTTAAACTGTTGAAAAATTAGAAAATAACTGAATATGCATAAAAAGAGAGTTGTAAATAAATATAAAGTATCAAATATCATGAAATGCTATGCAATAATTTTTTTAAAAAGCAATAAGCCCAAATAATTATCAAGACCATACTCCAAAGCTGATTGTTAAAGGAAAATCATGTCACAGAACAATACATATATTGTGGTTCTATGTATGTATGTATGTATGTATGTATGTCAAGAAGCCTCAGCCTAGATTATAAACAAGAATATCTCTGTCGAAGAAATTGAGAATGTGGTTGATGAAAGTGTGATTTGTAGAATTTGTTCTACCTTACTTTGTATGGCTTGGATTTTTCACAGTGATGATTTATTCATGTGTTATTTGTATAATAAGTAATCAGTATCAAAACCACCACAGAGGATTAAGCCTTCTAAGGAGACAGTTGTAAAGAGAAGTGAGTTTGGAGGGAAGAGAAGGTGTTGACTCTCGGAGGGAAAGCGAGAGATGAAAAGTTAAAAAACAAGAACAAACAAGGACTGGAAATGGCTAATGATATTTTATTCTGAATCCTGCATTGCACTATTCTGAAGTCTAAAGTCGCAGTAGTGTGCGCAGTCAATCTTAATGGTTTGTGATTTTAGTACACTGCCTTAATGAGTAAAAAAGTGAGGAAGAGGCTAAGTATTTTTCAAAATAAAAGCTGAAGAAAACTATGTCTGAGAGAAAAAATAAATGAATCTTTTTACATTCTGAAATACGCATATCTTAAGGTTCAGAACTGTATGATTCAGTCCTTCATTTCCCTAAGTTATCAGTTTCAAAAGACAGAAATGTTCCGAAATTTTCATTCTTGTTTTCACTTTCTTAAGATGAAATTCTAAAAATTGACCATTTAAGATTTAAGACTTTTAAGCATCAACTGTTAGCATTATCTACAACATTTCTTAAAATGAAAACTATGATTCTACTTCATGCCTCAAGCAATCATCTTGAACGTGAAAAAATATAAAGTGCATGTAAAAATAGATATTATAATGGTGGCTGTCTAGAATAAAGACATTTAAGACAGTTTCAATTAAATCACACTTTTTCAAAAGGTGTCTGTCTCATTTGTGTATCTGAAGCAAATTGGAGTCTGTCTGATATAAAGGTGTTCTAAAGAGTGCAAAGATTATTTGAGGTGAAATGACTGGATCTAAGCCAATGAAAGTCTTTTGATTGCCTGAGGGAGAGTGCATGAAAGCATTTATCTGGGAGAATACTTTCAGAGTGGAGCAGCTAATCTAAATACACCACTCACATTTTTACTGACAAATTTTGCTAATAACCTGTGTGAAGAAAAGCTCTTGACTAGTGAAGCTCTATTTGGTAAGCACTGAGAAAGCCGCCATTCAGCTTAAGTCTGGGCTTGACTAGTCAACAGCATTTGAAAGC
>VMDR010033042.1:0-11494 GCA_007922815.1 Macrotus californicus
TTTTTTACTCATCCAAGTTTGCCAACCCATCAGCAAACTATCCAGACTTATTCAGTAATAATTCAAATCAGTTGCCTTTGATACTTTGCTGAATTTCCATCATATAAAAACCACTGCTTTGAATGTAGTTTTTTTCCCTCTTTTATTATGAAGGCATTCTTGTCAAGTGAGAAGGATGGAACATATTTTATTTTAACTGTCAGTTTGATTTGTAACTTTTAATTATTTAGACCTATGATGTGACATGTGGGTCTTGGTTTGCAATCCTGCTCCCGTCTCTTAGAACGATAGGGGTGGGTCTGGAGCTCTCCAACAGACAAGTTGTAATACTGTTCTGGGTGCTGCCAGCACACTGGTGATACTTCCACTGAGGACAGCACTCACCTGCAGACATACGTCTACTTAGAAACCATTCATTTTCCTTTATGGCAAAACCTCCAGATCACCCTCATGTGCCTAAGCATGAGCAATGAACATATGTGTTCCTGGAAGGTAATGTGTACCTTAGATTTCTTGAGTGATTTATAGGGCCCACTATTTGAAAGACTGCTAGGGATCAAGTTTATATTCTAGAGCAAAGATTCTTTTATAAAGCAAGTTATCATTTTCTTTTCTTTTTAATGAATTTTTAAAACATTTTAAAAGATTTTATTTATTTATTTTTAGAGAGAGGGGGAGGGAAGGAGAAAGAGAGGTAGAGAAACATAAATGTGTGGTTGCCTCTCGAGAGCCCCATACTGGGGACCTGGCCGGCAACCCAAGTATGTGCCCTGACTGGGAATCGAGCCAGCGATCCTTTGGTTCACAGACTGCCACTGAATCCACTGAGCCACACCAGCCAGGGCTCATCTTCTTAACTTACGTATTTTTGGAAATCTGTGCTTACTTAAAACAGTGGTTAAACCCTGAAGGTACATTAGAACCATCTGGAGTAGGTTTAAAAAATATGGATGTCCTGTCCCACCCCAGGAAATTTTCATCTCATTGTTGTGGGATAGGACTCAGGCAGCAGTATTTTATTAGTGTACTTTACATATAGTTGTGCTTAATTTATATTTATACTTATAAATATAAATTAATAAACTAGTGAGATACATGTATGTGTATGTGTGTTTCCATGCAACTTTTCCACACGTGTAGATTCATGGAGCCACCATCACAATCAACACACAGAGCCACGCCATAACTGAAAAGCTCCCTTATGCCATCTCCCATCTCTGACCCCTGGCAGCCACGAATCTGTTCTCCATCCCTCTAATTTGGTATTTCAAGAATGCCACGTAAATGGGATTATACAGTGTATAACATTTTGAGACTGGCTTTTTTCTCACTGAGCATAATTCCCTTGAAATTCATTTAAATTGTTGCGTATATCAACATGGGTAGTATTACATGGTATGGATCTATGATGCTTTATTTACTCATTCACCTATTGAAGGATATTTGGGTAATTTCCAATGTGAGGCTGTTATGAATAAAGCTGCTACAAATGTTCATGTACAGATACTTGTTTGAACCTCGGTTTTCATTTCTTTGGGATAAATGACCAAGTGTGGAATCGCTGGGTTGTACAGTAAGTGTGCACTTAGTGTTATAAGAAGCTGCCAAACTGTTTTCCAGAGTGGCACTACCATTTTGCATACCCACAAGTTCTTCCCATCCTCGCCAGTGTTTGGTGGCTTCATTAATTGTCGGTACCATTCCAACAAGTGTGTAGTGATAGTTCATGGTTTTAATTTGTTTTTGTTTTTTTCTTTTTTATTGAGTTTATTGGGGTGACATTGGTTAACAAAATGATAAAGGTTTCAGGTGCACAATTCCACATTGCGTCATCTGTACACTGTGTTGGGTGCTCACCACCCCAAGTAAAGTCTCCATCCAGCACCATTTCTCCCCCTTTATCTCCACCCAACCCCCGGCGGCAATTCCCATACTGTTGTCTGTGTCCTTGAGTTTTTTCTCTTTCTTTTTTCTTTTTAACTCAATGGTTTTAATTTGCAAGTCCCTTATCACTAATGACGTTGAACACTTTCCATGTGCTTCTCCATCACCTGTATTTCCCCTTGGATGAAATGTGCCTTCATGGATTTTGCCCACTTTTAAACAGATTCTTTGCTTTTTACCATGAGTTTTGAGAGCTCTTTATATTTTCTAGAAATGACCCTTTTGTTGGATATATAGTTTGTAAAAATTTTCTCACTCTGTAGTTGTATTTTAATTGTCTTATAAGCATCTTCCACAGAGTAAAAGGTTTAATTTCAACCAGATCCCGTTTTTCCGTTTTTCCTTTTATGGATCATGCTTTTAGCCTCAGGTCTAAGAATCTTCATTTCGATCCTAGGTCCTGAAAACTTTCTCCGACTTTTTTTCCTAAAAGACTTATAGTTTTATATTTGTCTGTGATCCATTTTGCATTAATTTTTGAATAAGGTATGTGGTTTAATCTGAGATTCGTTTTTGCCTATGCACATTCAATTGTTCCAGCACGATTGCTTGAAAAGGCTATTTTTTCCCCAATTACATTATTCTTCCCTGTTTGTCAAAAACTGGCTTGGCACATTTACGTGGGCCTATTTCTAGGCTCTGTTTTTTGTCCCATCAACCTGTGTGTCTGTCCCTCCATCAGCACCACACTGTTTGGTTACTGTAGTTACAGCACCTTCGTGTCGGGTAAAGTGACTCCTTTCTCTTTCTTCTTTTTTTTTTTTTCAAAACTGTCTGAGTTATTCTAGGTCCTTTGCCTTTTAATAAGGATTTTAGAATACGCTTGTCTACGTCTTTCTAGGGATCACCTGAGGAAGTTTTGATTTAATTGGCCTGGAATAGAGCCCTGGTATCAGTAATTTATAAAAGTTCCCCAGGTGACTCTGACGTGTAGCCAAGGCTGTGAACTTTGGATTAAAGCTACACACAGCTAAACAAAAATTGTCCTCGCAGAACCCATGACTCAAGCGTTGGCTTGAAAGTTGGAAGAAGAGCTGGAATCTTCTAAGAAAATGGACCATGAAATGAAATTTTAAAATGTGAGAGGAGAGAGAAATAGCAATTTCTTAATGGTCCCGTAGTCTCTATCACATGCCCATCTAAGGAGGGGGAGCCTAGGCTTCAAAAAGTGTCTCACCTCATCTTAATGAATGAAGCACCGAGAAAACGGAAACAGTTGTTCTGCAGCTTCAGAATTCTCAGCTGGCCGAGCACACAAAAGACTTAGGTGTAGCCTTAGCCACACCTGTTCGAGGCAAATACTCTGGATAGGTGTGGTGCAGTCCAGTAACAGGAAGGCGTTCATTTCTTTCTCTGGGTAGAAGATGATAAAAAGAAGTGTTGAAAGTTTAAAGGATTTTAAAAGGTGGGTCAGGTCAACAAAAAGTTTCGAATCCTGAGCCCCATTCAGAAGCTCAACTGGAATAAAATCAATAATGGCAAAATGTAGAATATGTAAATGTCAGATGTTAACACAGGCTTATATTTTTTGAAAAGCAATAGATATCTGTTTCAGTAGAACAGTATTTTTTTAAACTTTTAAGTTTGTTTTATTATACAGACATACACAAAGTGAAGTCTCCAGCATATATTTGTCAGGAGGAAATATGTAAGGACTGATTTTATATACTGTTCATAACCATTTCAGTGTAAGTGTTTACTGTTGAGCAAGTAAGGATATGAAATATGGATAAAATAATTGTGGCATGTAGGATAAATAAATACCTAACCTTAAGAAAGACCTTTTCGGGTATAAATAAAACTTGAGCTCCTGATTTTTTTTAAAAAGGCAAGTATAATAGTACATTTGCTATTTTGGTTCTTGTTTTTTTAACTGGAAACCCTTTTTCTCGGATCAGAAGGCATCAATGTTATTACTTTCCATACAATTCACCTATAATTTATAGCAGCCATTGGTGAATATATATTGAGGGAAGATCAATAAATGCTGAATTCTCAGCATTCCCTTTAAATGCTGTTGATAGTCTTCTTTTCACTGCAATTAACACCTGTTCTTCTCAGAGCTACAGAAAAGACAAAACGATTACAATAATACCATTGCAGAACAACATGCGGTCCTTTCTCTATCTTCCACAGCCTATCAAGCAGCTGGCACCACAAAAGTTTGGGTCTGAAAACAGTTTAAGGAGGCTGAATGTTTGTGGGCATCCACACCTACGTTTCTCAGAGCTGCTTTCTGCAGTGGCCACAGTACCAGGAACACACATCTTTTTCTTCACAGTGTCTCCCTCTTGCCCCAGTGCGTTGACCTTTACCTGATGGTGTTGATTTACTGTGAATGAAAAAGAGGTGTTCTATGGAAAGTAACCTCACAGGGCGATCTGATCATAAATTCCTATCTCAGCAGGTCACGGAGGGTAGTCATGCTTGAGGTCTGTAACTCCTTTCATGAAAGGCTTAACGCTAGCCCTGTCCATTGTTCTGCACCTAGGTTGACACACCTTGGAAATGCCAGCAGTAACACTCCTCAAAGGAGAATTAACCCTCAAGAGAGCACCTAATCTTGCTAACTATCCTGTAATCTGATCCCTGCCTTGCCTTCTCCAGTCTTCCCTTAGGTTTCCTTCTGAAGTTAAGGAGGTAATGGAATGGATGAAAGAAGATGCAGCCCTGGTCGATGTGGCTCAGTCTGTTGGAGCGTCATCCTCTGGACCAAAAGATCTCGAGTTTGACTTCCTGTCAGGGCACACACCCAGGTTGCAGGTTGGGTCCCCAGCTGGGGCATGTACCAGAAGGCAAACAATTGATATTTCTCTCTCACATCAATGTTTCTTTCTCCCCACAACTCTTTCCTCTCCTCTCTCTCTAAAAGCAATGAAAAAATGTCTTCGGGTGAGGACTGAGAGAGAGAGAGAGAGAGAGAGAGAGAGAGAGAGAGAGAGGAGTCCTGGCCGGTGTGGTTCAGTTGGTTGAAGCATCGTCCCATAAACTGAAAGGTCACTGGTTCCGTTGCTGGGTTTGATTCCCGGCCAGGGCATATGCCGGGGATGTGGGTTCGGTCCCCAGTCAGGTTGTGTGCAAGAGGCAACACATTGACGTTTCTCTCCTCTCTCTCCCTTTCTTCCCCGCTCTCTATAATCAATAAGCATGTCCTCGAGTGAGGGGGTAAAAAAGAAGCTGCAAAACTGTTATTCTCAGGAGTACTTAATGTCTTGCTTCCTGGCATATGTTGTCAGTTTGGCTCAAATGAACTTATAAAAATTCTTTACAGGTTTGGACGTTTCCTATGCTGACACTATTTTCAGTGACCTCTCTCATAGAGCCACCGCGACTCTCAATTTTGTCCCCTTGAAGAATCTAGCCAATCTGACTTGGAAGGTCCGACACGAAGGCCCCCACATGTGCAGCTTTAACACACACCTTAGATAATGCTGATCCTGGCCGTGTGTGGGGCTTGCAGCAGCAGAGTGCTAGTTAGGATAAAGATGCTCTTAAAATACACCTGGCTTGGGAATGCAAAATGACAACCAGGATTGGAAGAGGCTTTGGGGAGTGGCTCTCCTGGCTGTGTATGTTCAGAGTTGCTCCTTCCAGGGTGTCCCCAGGGCAGACTGTCTCTTCTCCTCTCAACAGTCACAGCAATCCTATTCCTTCAGTTCTCATGGTTCTGGTGAGAATTTGACTGACGACTTTGTTCTACCTGGATATCACCCTTTTCTAGACTTGCTGCCACCACAGTGAATGAAACAGCAGCATGCTGAGGGCATGCTTCTTGTCTGCAATTTCATGCAGAGGGTTCCAGGCTCTGGCCTGTCCTTGAGGCCTTTGTACTAAAAAACAATTCTTCCCATTGAGACATCTCATGCTGCCACCTCTTCTGTCCCCATGCACAGTCCCTGTCCTTTCATCACCATCCCTGGGCCTTCACTGCCTCTGCGACTTCGTCCTGCCACTTCCTCCTCAGCACATGTCCCCTTTCCCCTGCCATGAGGACATCACTTTCTCTGTGCTGCCCAACCCCCAAGTCAGTTCCAGGCCCTCCCACTTGCACTCTAGAAATTAAAACACTGTTTTTATGAGCACAGCAGTGATGGGACTAAAAATCAGTGCTAGGTTTCCACAGCCAGAGACTTTGTGACTGAGGGCTAGCTGTGGTGTCTATGACGGCTTTGTCACTTGCAGGCCAACCAAGTGCGGCACTTTACATGGGTTACTCTTGCTACCCCAACCTCACTGGAAGCTCCTTAAGAGTAGAGGCCATGTTTTCTACTTTTTCCCACATTTTGTATAAGCCTCATGGAGAACTGGGAAGGATTTTAGAGATGCAGTAAGAAAGGAGTATGCTATAAAGAAAAGAGCAGGGCCGTGGAGCCTGGGTGGGGAGAATAATAGCCCCACAAAGACATCCACATCCTAATGGAACCTGTGAATATGTTAGGCTACTTAGCAAGGGGGAGTTAAGGTTGCAGATGGATTAAGGTAACTAATTGGCTGTCCTGACAGTAAGGACATTGCCCAATGTAATCAGGAGGATTCTTAAAGATGAAAGACGGAGGCGGGAGAGTCAGTATCAACATCATGTGATGTGAGAAAGGTGTGACCAGCCATCGGTGGCTTTAAAGAGGGAAGGGCCCGTGGGCCAAGGAGTGTGGGCAGCCTCTAGAAGACGGAAAAAGCAAGAACATAGATTTTCCTCTGGAGTCTCCAGAAAGGAGCGTGGCCCTGCTGACCCCTTGATTTTGGCCCACCAAAACGCATTTTGCACTTCTCATCTACAGAACTGTAAGGTAAAAATCTTCTGTTGTTTGAAGCCACAGAGTCTGCTAATTGACGACAGTGCAGTAGGAAATGGATAGAGAGTCTGACAGTCTCTTCACCGCCACTTATCCACGCAACATGAATTTTGGAAAGTACTTGACCGCCTCATCTTTAAAATAGGGATAATGACACAAACTCTGATGGATTTGTATTCAGATTCAATGAGATGATAGTTGTGAACACGGTGTTTGCTGCCACCAACCAGAAAACTGTTGCACTGGAGGTAGAAACCTACGATGTCTGGGCAGTGCATGGCAGCCCCCTCGAGGCAGCCCTCGTGTGGCGTGCCACCTGCACGTCTGCCCTCGGCACCCGTCAGCAGTGCTCCGTCAGCATTGACACGGTGCTCCGCACTGATACTTGTCCTCCCAGAAGTGGTCTAATTCACTCTTCACGATGATCTGTAAAACAGCTGAATATAATTATCTTAATTTTCTAGATCAGTCACCTGAGGTTCAAATTCTTTACCAAGTGCCAAAGATCACAGAGCAAGGTAGGAGGAAACCTCTCGGATTTCCAACTTTCATCTAATATACACATAATTCCTATGCCTTTCTTTCATATCATTTGTGATGTCAAGTGAATATCGCCGTGAGTTCAGACAAGTCATTGATAAAAAACTTGCATAAGGTCAGGCCTGTTGGAGAAAGAAGGGGAATCTTTTGAGTGACAGCTTTCTTTGATGTAATCCCATTCTCTTGAGGAAAAATCATTATGTGTATTTTAAAGATTGGGTAGTACACTCAGCTGGGTTAGTAAGTTGCTCAAATTCCCACAGCCTGTAACTAGTAAGTGTAGAGATAGCCTTTACACCCAACTCTCTTTTTTCTTTTTCTAGAGAGAGAGAGGATAAGGGAAGGAGAAAGGGAGAGAAATATCAATGAGAGAGAGAAACACTGACTGGTTACCTCTTGCATGTGCCTCTGCCAGAAACTGAACCAACAGCCTAGGCATGTGCCCTGACTGGGAATCGAAACAGGGACTTTTGGCTTTTTAGGATGACACCCAAGCCACTGAGCTACCCTGAGCTGGGCTACACCCAATTCTTCCTGAATTCAAGTCCCCTGTTTTCCTTCTCTATACCCTGACACACCTTATAAGGCCAGTGTCAAATAATTCTGGATTTTGGACTTCCTGTTATTTCTTGTAGGTCAATACCATATTTTGCTGATTCTTGGTTGTTTCCCTCCTTCTGCCTTTCTTTAATATGTTTTTAAAGATCTGAGTTAAGTAGGGCCTGCAATTGAAGCTGTTTCTTTAGGTTCCCACCTCCCTCTTCTATTTTGCTGATCATTTGCCATTTTGAAATCAGAATTCCTCTCTTGAATACTTCCCAAGAGTCTTTTTCCATTTAGCGGAGTACTTGCTGATTAATTGATAGTAGGCACTCAATGAGTATTTTTAGAATTTAATTTAGGGATTCCCAGGGAGATAGCATACTTGATAAACCTTATAGTCACAGGAATTTTAATTTTATCATTGCTTTCATTTGAGAATATATTTTATTTTTAGCTGAAATAGCTTTATTTTTAAGGCACAGCACAAAGATTTAAGATTTGCGCGTTTGCTCATGCTTTCTGTTAGTGACATTTTTTAAGTCACAAAAGACTTCCAATTCATGACGGCTTTCAGAATAAATGTGTGCTGAATGTTCAATATTCCTAATAATTACAGAATAAATGCATTGAAACAAACAAAACCATCCACGCATACACCGTAGAGAACACTTCAGAAACGCATGGACTTAGAAAGTCCACCATCTGCAGTTCTTACGTGAATGAGTTAGAGAAAAGTGCACTTCAGCAAAACAACACTAACACTCAGCACACAGACATTTGTTTCAAAAAGAAACAAAGAATCCTAGGGGAAAAATGGACAGAAGTCATGTACAGATAATTCTGTTCCTCAAAGATGAAATACAAATGAGCTATGAATAAGAAGCTCGATTCCATCAGTAACGGGGGAATGCAAGTTGAAACAAAGAAATACAATTTTTTACTCATCGGAGGAACAAACGCATTGTACCAAATACCGACGGCGATGTAAAATCATGGGGAGTCTTACTGACGCTTTGAGTGCAAACTTTTAGAGCTACTCCGCAGTACAGTTTTGGCAGTGTCGGTTAGAATGACACACACACACAATCTACAGCTCAGTGACTCTGTCTGCTCCTACCTAAGAGGCATGCTTGCACGTGGCCACGGTGAAAGTACCAGTACCCTGGCCCCGGCAGTGCTGGTGGCGGGTAAAACTGGGGACATCAGCACTGCAGCAAACACACTGCAGCGTGTCCAGACCGAGCAGCAAGTGCCAGAAAAGGGCGAAGCCCTATGTGCACGGCTGTGGAAAGGTCTTCCAAAGATACCGTTAGGGGAAAAAAACACAAAGACAAAATTTGCAGAACAAGAAGTAAAGTATAACAAGAGTTAGCTACAAAATCAACCCTCCCTACATATAAAACACCTGGAGGAATAACCTAGGCACACATGCACACAGGTTTAAAACTCAAAGTAAAAATGTGTTTGGACACAGACCAAATTGGCAAGTCATTTTCCCTAGAAAGACCACTCAGATCTTGAGTGGTGCCGAAGGAAACTACCTTGTACATTTGACATATTTTTAAAGATGAGAATATGTTCACATTTTACTTTTGAATTAAAAAGTAAATGTTTTTAAAGGTATAATCCAGACTCAGGAGAGAGAAAACTGAAAAAGAAGAACAGGAAAAACAAATCTCTAATCCTTCCCCCTGGAGACTATATTCTAAAGTCCTGTTTTCCTCCACTCACTTACCCTATATATGGTGAGCTGAGGGAATTAAGAGTGAAAATAGCTTCAGTGATTAGTTCACCTCCTTCCCACCTTCGTTTTACGGAGTAAACACACTCAAAGTGTTAAATGTTTAAACCAAGACTGCACTGCTAGGCAGTGAGGATGTCAACATTAGAATTAGAACTGCGGGCTCAATTTAACGGCGATGAATGTGTCTGAACGTTTGTAGCTGAAGCCGAGAACCCGACGCTCACTGAGAACCCGACGATCACTCCCCCTTCTTCCGATAACAGGAACCCTTTTTCTCTGTAAAATTGCTCCTCCCCCACGTGCAGCCAATGGGCACGTGGTTGCAGACCTGGCCAACCAGAATGGCACAGCCGTGATTGATTCAGAGATAGGCCCATGGGCCAATAAGATTTGATCCTGAGGTCTGTGTTGGGAGGACGGTCCTTCTCCCTGTGGAACAGATAGGACCTCCGCTGGCATCGCCGCCACGACGTTGCCATCCTAAGGGAGCATTACACGAGAATGGAGCGACCACAGGGGGAAGGCAGAGCCTGGAGATGGCACAAGACCAGTCCTGAAGACCTTGAAACCCTGGGTCTAGCTGCATCTGAAGTGCAAGTACTCTTGAACTTTTCAGGGATCTGACTAGTTATGCAAACCAGTAAATCTCTGCCTTTTAAGCAAATTTTCTAAGGATACTGTGATGGGATTTCTGTTGTTTGCAATTGAAAGAAACAACAAAAACGTGATCAAAAAGCTACTTGGTAAGTATAGGATTGAAGAGACATGATCTCATAGCTATTCCTAAAAGGCTCTTAGTGGAAATTCTTAACTCATTTAAGTTCAAATCTGATTTCCTGATATAAATAACAATAGTCTTAGTTCTATACCAAGGCACTAAATGAAATAATGTAAATTTACTTCTTTATGGCAGGGATATTTTTAACTTCTAGAAATAGCTGAGGATAGTTTCTGTCTATATTGCACTGATCGTTTCTGGGTTGGGAGATTATTTTCGGTTGTGTGTGATGGTTTTCGAGAGAGACAGGGGTGAACAATAGGATCTTAGGAGGGATGTGCTGAGGATGATATGGGGTCCCAAAGTAACACTGTTATTGAAGGAATGGAAGTTTACACAAGAATCGTGAAGCCTTAGAAGGGAGAGAGAGAAGGAAACGAGACTTTGGGTGGTGAGCACACAGTGGAGTATACAGACGTTGTATTACAAAGTTTGTACCTTAGATTTATATAATGTTATCAACCAATGTTACCCCAATAAACTTAATTGTAAAAAAAAAGGAGAGAAAAAAGGATGTTTTTACAGATTTTAACTACTGTCAATTGGAAGAAAATACATTTTATTTTCATCATTTTCTTTTCTTTGGCAGAACTAGAAATCATGGTTAAGAGTTTTAGAAAGGCAGCTTTTGGCTCAGCATGAGCACAGTGGTTCACCCATATGCTCTCTCCACGGCGTCTGTCAGGGGTTGCGCAGGAGCACCATTCAATGGTTGTGATTTTGAAAGAGCCAGTAGACGCAAAAATGTTTCACTCTTTAAATGCAGTCCCTTCCCCTCCCCCAGTTAATAACCGAGAGATGTGTTTGTACATCATTATACCTGTATGGTCTGGGACAATGTCTGGGAAAGGCATGATCTTTAATGTGGGCCTATGTTCAATAGGTCCTAATAGGTTTATTGATAAAGGTATTGATAAAATGATCAATGGTTTAAAAATCTGTCTTCTCACTTCAAAGCAATGTTCTATGTGTCTTAAGACTTGGTAAATGCTTATATAATTGACTTCAATTAACAAAATATTAATTTATAATTTTAAGCTACAATGGTAAATACATGGCAGGAAATGATCTCTGTCTTCTGAGGAGGAATTAAATGTGGCCTTAGTTTTTATACACTTTATAGAAATGATTCCTAAGTCCTGTCACACTGTC
>VMDR010033043.1:0-11493 GCA_007922815.1 Macrotus californicus
GCAGCTGCAACTCATTCTGAGCATCACGAGGTGCCAAAGACACTAATTACACCACAGGAGTAGGAGGCTGGAAATGAGAAATAAAATTATCCATGAATGTTATTAGAAGAAAGGAATGATTACTCTCTGTAATAATATACTGATGTGAGCCTAATTAGATTGAAGGATTCAAAAGGAAAAAATGAGATTTAAAAATGGATTACATTTCATTTTCTTGAGGTCATAATTTGCTATAAATATTGGTTTAGAACACCTCACTTGAAAATACGTTTGTAAGCCTGATAATGTTTATGTCAGATTGTTCAGAATGACCCACATCTCTAGTATACAATAACCCAAAACATCAATGACTTCTGAAATGCCAGTACTCTTCCTGTTTCCAATCCCCTGCTCCTGAACTCTACCCAACAGTTTTCACCATTTAATTTTAGCTGAAGTTTTCATCAGCACCTTAAAATCGACATTGGCAGTAGCTTTCACAGTTTTTTATGCTCCTCATCCACACTCCAACATGCCCATCAACCTGCATTCTAGATGTCTGTCAAGCGTGTGACCATCCTCCCAAGAGCTCAGACTTCAACCCTTGACATAATCTTTAATTTCTCCCTGTTTTTAATCCTTATCTGCAGCTCTCTCCTGGGGAGTTGAATCAGTTTTGCAAGTTCTGCCCCAGTAATTCTCGCACCAGGTTTTTCTCATTCCCAATGCCCCAGAGTAAGCACCCCTAATTTCATTCCATAACTTCTGGAAAGATGCCTCCGACCCTCTTCTCCCAGCTTCCTTTTTCTGCAAAACTGCCTGGATCATGTTGTTTCCCACCAGAACTAGTCAGTGGTTGTCCCTGCTTCGGGAGGAAAAAAAATCTCAAACTCCTAAATTTTTATGTATTTTCCTCCAGCCCACATTTTGAATATAATGTTTTTCTCTTCTGTTTCATTACTCTATGCTACAGCCAAATTAACATATGTGTTTAATGCCTTGCTTGTTCTGTATCTTTTAATTGATATCCCTCATATCTATTTCCAGAAAGTTAAATCCTACTTATTCTGCAAGATCCAGCTCAAATGGTGATAATATTCCTAATCTTCTTTTGCATGCATATGGGGCTTTTAATTTTCAAAGCAAATCCACATCCATAGGGTTTATTTAATCCCCACCACAGCTCCAAGGGAGGCAGGCAGGAACGGCATTATTAATCCTCTTTTACAGAGGAGGAAACTGAGACCCAGGCAGGATAAGTGAATTGCCTGGTAATCAATGATAGACCAGAAGCAGACCCACTGACTCTCAGCTGACATGCTGTTCTTTCGAGCACCAGCAGTTCTCAGACTGTGTTTGTTTTTGCTTTCCAATCACCTGGATGGAGTCTTGCAGTAAAACAACTGCCCTCCTGATGGAACATGGAAAAATTGATGAGCTCCCATTCCCTGGCCCGCCTATCTGTCTTTATATTTCTCACCACATTTGCCACTAATTATATTTCTCTTTATAATCTGAGCTCTCCAGTTAAGTAATGCAATTGATCACTCTTGAAAAATATCACTAATTCCAAAATGGCCCCAGAAGTATTTTATCATGCTGTTTCCTTTTTCATTTTTCCACCCCTGGTGTTAGAATTATTAAAATGTCACATTCATCAGAGGAAAAAACAAAACAAAGCAGTACTAGGGGCCTAGAAGTGTAGTGTCTGTATGTGTCAGGGGAGAGAAGAACTTAGGGAAGAAATCTGATATAGTATCTTAAAACAAAAAAAGGGCAAAAATTAATTTAAAATACAAAGTAAAAAATGAGACAAATCTTCATTAACCCGAAGCTTCCAAGGGTATACAGCTACAAAGAAGAGAACAGGGTACTGCCCTTACTCTGTAAACTAAGCATTGCCTTTCATCTGTCTCTGTCATGACTAACAGGTTGTGACAACTCTGTCCCTGAGCAGAAAAGCAGGATTGGGGTGAGATCATGCTGGATTGGGAAAGAAAGAGGTTTCATACTGGAATCTTCCCGCGCCCTAATACATGCTCCTCAAACCACTCAGCTCTTTCATTTCATTCAGGAGAGGAAAACCAAAGAACCAGCTTACATGGAGGGGTTGGCCCAGGGAAGGCACGACCGACACCACCTCCATGCAGTGGTTAGAAGGCAGAGCAGTACTGGAGGTTTCTGTGTGCTGGCTCTTCTGTTTTTCCCCACCCACGTGGGCCAAAACTCAGACAAAGTAGGAAAGGGAGAAGGAAAAATGGCAATCCTCAGAAACTCTATGCCCTCCCATTCCTCTTCTTCCCCTAAAGTCATAGTTTTACCCTCAAAAGTCCTCTTCTAGATCTTAATGTCCTGTTCTTACTTGGATCTATCAACACTTCTTGATCTATATGGGTTATTTGGTCTGAGTGAGGGCTAGGAATCACACTCAATTCAGCAATATAGACACAACATAGAAGGAATGTTTATGGATCATGTATTGTGTAGCTATCATGTGTCAGACACTATGGCTAGACATCTAACTTATCTCATTTAATTTTTATAGCACATAGTAGGATAAATGTTAATTCCATTATCATAGCTGAGAAAACTGAGATTCACAGTGACAAAGGATCTTGCCCAAGTTCCCAATGGTAAGAAATGACAGATCTAGAGTTCCAACCCAGGTCTGTCCGGAGGCAATGCTTATGCCTTCCCACTGACCTGCTAAGTGTTACCCTGCCCATTCTCTGGAGTAATGAAGAGAGCGTGGCTATGCAGTCATCCAGATCTTGCTTTAAATCCTGGTCCTACCACTTACATGCCAAAGAACAATAATTTCTATCTTAAGTAATGATTTTAAGAACTGCATTAGATGAAGCGGTCTCTAGTGCATTACCTGGTAAAGATGAAGGAAACACTTTTGTGAGCACCTTGTCCTACACTCATGATTCTACCTCATGTGTGAAAGGCAACAGCACGGAATGAAGAGAACATAAAATTTTACATTAAAAAGGGAAATTAGGTTAGAATTCCAGTTATGCCACTCAATAACTGTGTGACCTTATACAAGTCACAAGTTCCTTGAACTTGAATTTCCTCTGTAAAACGGGGATTCTAACATTACAGGATAACTTACAAGGTTGTCATGTGCATCACATCAAATGTAATAATAGATATGAATGTACCTTTAAAATATAAAGCATTATGCAAACATTTGCAATATTGTATAAATATCTCATTTAAAATCAGATATATGCATATACATATAATATATAATATGTGTGTATATGACATATTATATACATATGAGTGTATGTATTTTTATATATTTTATATATAGAAATATATATGTATATTATATAATATGCTTAATATAATTAATTTTCTGCCTCCTTCACTCACTAGGACTTTTTTTTTAGACCTATTTCTCTTCATCCAGGTAGAAAAATGCCTAGAAAGCCTCAAGTCAGATCAAAAGGTCAGATCGCCAGTTAACGCAAAGAATGATTAAGTGGCAGCTCGTGTTACTCTTGTCTCTGGGCAGGGCTGGAGGAGGAAGAAGCCTTTCATCTTCCGAGTTGTGCGGCAGAAGCAGCATGAAGAAGCTCTCTCTGGCTTGGTCTTTCAGGAAGAAAAGTTCAGTCAGAATGCAAGCAGGGGTGATTTGCTAATCAAGAGTGGGACAGCATGAGTGGCACGCATGGCAGGACGAGGACATCAATTTCTATTTCTATTTGACATGCTTGAAACTTGGAGAGGCCAACCCCTCCAGAAAGACCATTTCAGCTGCTGACAGAGAAACAGTGTCCCTGAGGTGGGGATGGTGAGCAGCAGCCCCTTCCCTGAAACTCACTGGATCTAAAAATCTTCCCCTCCTCTTCCTTCCCTTCTTCTCACTCCACCCCCTCCTCCTCCTGCTGTTGGTGCCTAAAGGAAGGAATCATGGATGGACACCTAAGCCACCATGGATGGACAGGGAAGGCTAAAAGATGGGGAGGCAGGAGGAGTTCCCCAGGGTCTTTCCTGTCTTCTCCTTTTTCCCAGATCCTGAGCTGAGACAGCCGGGCAGGCTCGCTGAGTTTGTCACAACATTCCCAGCCTGGAGCTGGGGTGGCAGCTGTCCACGGCAGGCCAGACTTTTGAACATCTCATCAGAGCCTTCCTTGTTTCACAGCCCCCAACCCCGAAGCTAACACCCTTTTGTCTCCAGCTGGTTCTTGGCTCCCTACTGTTCTCATTTGTGATTTCATTTTGCCCAAATGGGGGGAGTAACTCAGAGCTGGGCTCTTGTCCAAATGGTCCAGCACCATCTTTCTCCTCCCGGGCTGTTCACTGGCTCCTCTTAGAGAGGATTCTTGCTGGGTCTGCCTTTCCTCTCTCCATCTGGTGCTGCACGCCCGCTGCGTGGGGCCTGAGGGGCTGGAGCTGGCCAGGCAGGGCGGCCAGCAAACAGCAAAGCCTTCACAGCAATGAACTGGGAATCCAGACTGCCTAGGTTGCTCTTCCAGTCAATGTCAGAGAGACAAAACACCTAGAGAGATTTTAAAACATTCAAGAAAAGAAAAAGCAAGTGCACAGCATGGGAGAGATTTGTCCAGCTAGCACTTTTATTAGCAATAAATCTGCTTTAAAAAATGTATAAAAAGAAAAAAATCAGGCAAATCACTTTCATGGAAACCCATTTCTCCCACACTCAGCCATTTTCCCACATCAGCTCTTTCACTCTCAGAAAGAACCTCCAACCATGTAACGTGAGAATCCAAACTAAACTCACCCCAATCACCAGCTCGGGTGTGCTACAGGGCACAGGATGGCGCAGCCCAGGGTCCAGCTAGCGGGCTGCTGTGGCCAGCTGAGCCCACTGGGTTTCCAGTTTTGTGCTGACCCTTGTGAGTGTGCTTCAGCTGGAAAAATCACAGACCCACCCATCCCCGTGTTGAAGCCCACAGGGAGGCCGTGGGAGAAGAGTCCCAACTGTTTCATCTTCCCAGGTCCTGAAGATGGGGGTGGGTCTCTGAAGGGGTCCAGGATGATCTCAACCACGCTACCAGAAAATGACTGCTTACCAGTCAGGAACAGAGCCTTCTCCGTGGCTGGATATACAAAGGTCAGATGAGTTTGCGTTAAAAATAACCGTGCATTACCCATCAGGGTTTCATCACTACCTGTGCAATTGTGGAACTCAGGTTCTTACAAAGTAAAAGGGACATACCATGGGCAATGCTTGTTACACATCTCTGAATGCTTGCCACACATGCCGGTGCTAATTTTCCAGGATCACGCTCCTACTCATCTGCTATACCCGTTTACCTTTGTGATGGGAACCACATGATGTTGGCACTACTCCAAGAAGACCAAAAAGGCCTCCAGAGCAGGCCAGACCATGCACCTGTCAGCACCCCTTGGGAACAAGGTCACCACCTTCTCCAAGAGGTTCTGCCTGATTGCTTTGGAGGTTTCAGTCTCAGTGATCACACTCTGCACTGACCTGATCCCAAGAGCACAGCCTTGTAGCAACCTAGAGGTGAATGCACAACCCTGAAGAGAGTAATTATGTCATAACCAATAAATAAATGATCGCTCGTACAATTAGTGCTCACTCCTTTGGAATTTACATCTTACCTCAAGACATCCTTGCTCTCTGACCTTGTCGATACATTAATGTGTTATAAGTAAGTGGTCTTACTAGGGGTGATATGCAAGCTGTCTTGAACCAAAGTGTGCCTAGAATACACAATCCCTCACTTCCCCCAAAATCCATTTGCATTCAGATGCAAAATGATGCTAGAACCCCAAACCTCACCATGGTCCTCAGCAGCAATAGGGAACACTGACCGAGTAATGGGCTAAGTAATGCCACTACTGGTGATCCTGAGAAAGAAAAAGGGCATAAAGAAAAGGAGGAGTAGATAAAAGAAAAAGACAAGCCATTATCTGGGAACCTGGTATGGTGGGGGTGGGGAGAGAACATCAGAGTAGAAAAAGAAAGAAGTCACAAGAGACAGAAAGAGGGACTATGACAGGATGCAGTAGAGGGCCATTCACGGCAATAGGTGGTCTCTCCCTCCGTGGCACTTTTTGTCCACTTAATTAATTCAGTACAAATGGATATGGCACCAGTTACAAGCAAGGCCCTCTAGAAATCCTCAGGGGTGAAATGCAGAGATAGACAAGATACATGGTTTACAGTCTTAAATTGCACACCGTAGTTCAGTTGGGGGCTGAAGTATAGACACAAATACCAATACTATTAGTCAGATATTACTGTTTGCCACAGAGGTATACGTTAGTTCCAAGAAGAAGAGATTCTTGGCCAGTGGTGAGGAATTTCAGAGAGGAGTTGTAATCTGAGCCTCCTCTAAGTAAATGAATGCAGTCTTTCCTGGCACTAAGAAATGTTTTCTTTCCAGGGATTCTTGGTAAGAAGATACAATCCTTAATCTCAGAGGAAATTATAGTACAAAATGACAGCTGAGTTGATGATGAAATGTAAAACTGAAATTTCTAGGTGCAAAGTTTGCCCACGTGATACGTCCACTATCAGGCATCTCATTCATTCCCACACTGTCTTCTACATTTATTTCTGGGCCCTCCTCAACTCCCTGAAGCATTAAGAGCCTCTCCTTTCCCTGTAAGAGCCATAGTTTCTGTCCATGTCTGCAACAAAGTCTCCTCAGAGCTTGCTAAAAATGCCGATGACTAGGCCCTCACCCCCAACTACTGGAATCAAGACCACAACCTGAATTTCTCATTTATAACAGGATCCCTGAATAAATCTAAAACAGTTACTATCTGTGCATTGCAGGGTCAATGTTAGCTAATGCTGTTTCTTCCACCTGTTGCATTGCAAACACTAAAATTTCCTGATTATAACGTAGAAATATGGTGACCTCTCCCTCTGAAAGCCAGCACATAATAATGACAGGGATTGCTTCACTTGTTAAAATTTCATTAGTTTGTTTTCCAAAAGTCTCAGACCTTCTTGGAGAATGTTTGGGAGTGGGGCAGGACCAGGAGTAAAACCTCAGGATTTCTTTGTCCAGCTTGGCTACAAAATCCACCTAGGACCTGGGTTGAATCTCAATGCACCAGGTCACCCAATTATTCTCTACTGGCTGCATAAACTTTGAGCTGACAAGTCTCGGGTGGAAGGTCCTTGAGAGTCAGAGTGCAAAAACCTCCTTTCCCTCTGCAAGGAATTCTCCCTCTCTAGGATGTTATTTCTTTCCAAGAAACACAAATTAACTAGCTGCCACTTATAACCTCCAGAACAACACAAACACCCATTTTCTCTTGAAATTAACCTTCTATTCTAAATCTAAACAATGTCTAATTAGCCCCAAACACTGATGAGCTAACTGAAAGAGAAGTCTATAAGAAGTTAAAACAAGGAATAGTTTTACCGATGGGGAAAAAAAATAGCAAAAAACCATCATGCAATTATTGTTCTTGAAACTCCACCCCCTGTTCTTTATCCTGCATCTTCATCTGTCTTCCTTTCTTACAAACCTTGTAAAAGAGTCTGCTTTTCAGACAAATACTTTTCCTATCTCATTTGACACTGAGAAGGCAGGAAAAATATTGCCCATCATGATAAATATCAGTATAATATTCCAATTTTCCAGCATTTGACAGCAATCAAGGGAAGAGTAATGTGTTTCCTCTGTGACTAAATCATTTAGAGACCAAGGTATTCTGTCTCATTCTCATTAGGAAAAAAAATATTCCAATAATCTCATTATCCCAGTGTGAATAACAGTAAAAAAGCACCAAGACTAATGACTTCTCCTGCGCTCACTTGCACAGATACCGGCCAGGCTGTGCTTTGATGGGACATGCCTCAGTAATGGGGGCTCCTCTAGCAGTGAACTGGCAGCATCTGCTGCTCTGGAAGTCTTGCCTAACATGCCCTGCTTTGTGTATGGCAGCCTTTACACACACCCCCGGATTCCAAAGACTTTTTTATGTACTTTAAAAAAGAAAACTAACTCCAATGGAAAAAGAATGTGGCATAGCATATTAAACTTTATGAAAATTCTTCTAGAGAATAACATACTTTCACGGTGCGTTACTCTGAAATGACCTAGTACTTGAACAATTAATTGTCAAGATATAGCCTTGACTTCCCTTTGCTGTATTTGACTCTTTTCTGAAATTGTGAATAATGCCAAGGGTTGGGCAATGACTTGGGAGAAGAGGAGAAGCCTGAAAATGAATCCCTGTCTATCGTACTTTCTTTGATCAGACATAATGCTGTCCTCTGTGGTTCAAAATGAAAGGAGAAAACAGCAGTTACTCTCAATGGAGCACTTCATAAGCAGCACAGCCTGCTGGGAAAACAGCACAGTCTAGAAGACAACCTCTACATCTTACGTCTGCCACTAAATTACTGTGTAACTCTGGAGAAACTTCTTTTCCTCTCTAGACCTAAGGTGAGGAAAGAAGGGGTCTTTCTTCCTTGTTATGCACCTAAAAGGAATTCTGTAGTGGTAAGCAGATAGATATAGAATGTCCTCTGACCTCCTTGGAATAAAAGCTCAGAATTTCTCCAAATTATTTTGTTTGTTTTTTCTACATTCTATGTTTCATTCTCCCCACTTGTTTTATCCGCCCCCCCTCTCTACACCCACTCCTTTTCCATATGCACGCAGAGAAGCAGAGACTTAATAGCCAACAGCATCTTCTCAGACTCACGTAAGACACTTTAAATTCATAGGAAAATGCCATGGTACAGTACTTAGGAGGAATATTATAAAATATCCTTCTGAATTCTTTCATTAGGGGAGGATGGGGAGGACTCAGAGAGGAGAGATTTTTCCCCAATGTCACATAGTTGTTTATTGGTAGAACCACCAATTCCCAGTCCCACATCCTGCCCTCTGGACCATCTAGTGCCACCAGTATGGTTTTCTATCACAAGCTCAGGGTTCACAGAGGCAACCCCGGACTTACAGATACAAGCATCAGAACAAAAGGATCTCAGGGTTTGAAAATATTACTGAGGCTGAATCACAGGGTAGGTGAGCAGACATCTACGTTTGCCTGAGACTGAAGGGGCATTTGAGACATGGGACTTAAAATTAGCAAAGTCCCAGAAAAACTGAGATGGTTTGGTCACCATAAGGCACCTCCAAACGATGCTTAAATTTATTCTCCAGCCCTCAGCATCCTGATGTGTATCTCCTTAGCGCTATGGCATTTAGGATACCCTCATTTAGTAAACTGCATTGTTAAAAGTACAACCTACAACTATTGGTCTGTATTCTGCCCTTTGGGGTTCCACTGAACAAGCTTGGATCTGTAGACAACTGCCCACCACCATTCTAAGGCAGCTCCTCCCTCCCCGAATCTGGGCAGACAATAGAATTAAAAGCTATATGGACACAGCAAAGCCTTCTAAATATGTTTTTCTCTATGCTAGCCTTTGTTTCAGGAAGACAACCTCTTCTTTCTTCCTGGCCACTTATCGGAAGCATTATTAACTGACTGTAGAACAAGGTTTTTTGCTTTGCTTTGCTTGTCGCTTATCTAAGGTTCCAATGTCCTGGGTCTCACTTTGAGGCAGTAGGCCTTTTAGGGGCTGGCCTCAGGGTGATCAGATAGCATAGGGAGACAGGCTTCTGAGGCAATAGTACAGCAGAATCTGTGGCTTTTTGTGAAATCCTTCTGGACTCAGATGACTTTGCAGCCACATCTATCTGATAGAGCAACCCCGCCTCTGGATGCGAATGTCATCAAATGGGTCACTGCTGCAGCCTCACCACTTATTCCCTTGGAAACTATCTTGATCAGCCATCACTCCTGTTCAAGGAATTGGTAATCACCTTCTTTCCATAGGACAATGGCCATTTGGGTGATTTTCCAGGGCAGAAATGCAGATAGCTAACTCCACTAAAAAGAAAATTGCAAGAAGACAAAAATTTTGTTAGGCTTTCTCTCCTCCTATTCTTCAACTTCTCCCATCCTTCTCACCATGGCAGGGGACAGTGTCTTGCAGCTGCCCCTCAGCTGCCCCTCATTGTCCCCATTTTCTGAGTAGGTACTTTCTTTCACCTAAATGCCATGTGTTCCACATAACCACCATCCCCCCAAAAAAAATAATTAGAAAGGAAAAAAATGACTCTCTCAGTTTGTGACTCAGACATGTGTTCAAAAGGAAGCAACTTAATTATCTGATTAAAGAAATTTATACTAAGGCGACATGTTAGTTTTAATTTTCATAAGTCTTAAAAATGTGTAGAGAGATCAGTAACAGGGACTTCCGGCCAAGATGGAGGCATAGGTAGACACACTGTGCCTCCTCGCACAACAACAAATTTTAAAACAAAAAACAACCAGAACTGACAGAAAATCGAACCGTATGGAAGTCCGACAACCAAAAAACTAAGAAACATACATCCAGACCGGTAGGAGGGGCGGAGAGGACTCACGTGGCGGGGCGGCGGCTGGCGGACCGGGGAAAGGCGCGGCTGGCCAGGAGAGGTGGCGGCTGCGGACCGGGCGTCCCACTCCCTCGTGAGGATAAACAGGAAGGAATGGATCGGAATCGGGACAGACCCCAAAACCCAGAGCTCCATCGAGGGGAGGTGAAGCCTCAAAGCCTCTGATTGAAAACTCCTGTGGGGGTTGAGGCGGCGGCAGCAGGAGAAACTCCCGACCTCACTGGAGAGCTCGTTGGAGAGACCCACAGGGTCCTGGAGCGTGCACAGCCCTCCCACCGGGGATCAGCACCGGAGCCAGCACCAGAGAGGCCCCGTTGGACTGTGGGTAGTGCGGAAAGTGACTGGTAACCGGCAGGGAGCGGAGCAGCCGCCATTGTTCCCTCTCAGACCCCTCCCCCACAAACAGCATCACAACGCAGCGACGTGGCCGCCCTGCCCTGGTGAACACCTAAGGCTACGCCCCTTACTACGTAACAGGCGCACCAAAACAACAAAAATGGCCCAAATGAAAGAACAGATCGAAGCTCCAGAAAAAAATACAACTAAGTGACAACGAGATAGCCAACCTATCAGATACACAGTTCAAAACACTGGTAATCAGGATGCTCACAGACTTGGTTGAATTTGGTCGCAAATTAGATGAACAAATGAAGGATACAATAAGGGAGATGAAGAAAAATGTACAGGGAACCAACAGTGATGGGAAGAAAAACGGGACTCAAATCAATGGTGTGGACCAGAAGAAAGAAAGAAACATTCAACCAGAACACAATGGAGAAACAAGAATTCGAAAAAATGAGGAGAGGCTTAGGAACCTCCAGGATGTCTTGAAACGTTCCACTATCCGAATCATACAGGTGCCAGAAGGAGAGCAGGAAGAGAAAGAAATTTAAAACTTATTTGAACAAATAATGAAGGAGAACTTCCCTAATTTGGCAAAGGAAATAGACTTCCAGGGGGTCCAAGAAGCTCAGAGAGTCCCAAAGAAGTTGGACCCAAGGAGGAACACACCAAGGCACATCATAATTACATTACCCAAGATGAAAGATAAGGAGAGAATCTTAAAAGCAGCAAGAGAAAAGGAGACAGT
>VMDR010033044.1:0-11495 GCA_007922815.1 Macrotus californicus
CAACAGCTCACTTATATCTAGTAATAATTCTTATTTTAAAGGAAGTCTACTTAAATATCAATACGCCTACATCAGCTTTTTTTTCTAGTGTTGTATGGGGAATCTTTCTTGTTCTTTACTTTCATCCTTTTTTTGTATTTTGTATTTCATACATGCCTCTTACAAACAGCATATAATTGTTTTCTTTTTTCACTTTGTCCCAGTTAGAATGTTTTTTCATTTACATTTACTATAATTACTAATACATTTAAGTTTAAATATTGGGTCTCCTCAAAGGAATGGTAGGTCCCTCCAAGTGAGAGTTTAAGCAGACAAGGTCACTGGGACAGAATGTGGTCACCGACACTGACACCCATCCCTGGGGGCCTTAGGTGGGGGCAGAGTTGGTGAAGTGGAAGCTCCGGCAACTCCTAAGCGGAAGAGCTCAGATTCAGACATGTGCCATGCGATTCAAACCTGAGATCTTTTTTCCTCTACCAAGATATTTTTTCTAAGAACATGTGCACTTTTCTATCTCCGAAAGGCCTATTTAAATGCTGCAGTCTGGAATGAGAAAAAGAAACGGGTTTCTATGCGAGAGGGTGGTTTAAAATCAGGCGAAATCCCTGGGCGCAGAGCTGGGACTTCGTAAACATGAATAACCTCTTCCTCACTGGAGATTCCTCTCTGCTGTTTGAATACTCTGTCAGTATTTAATAACTGAGCTCTAAAAGGAAGACACAGGATCCAAAACAGAGTAATTAGCAATGACATCTTGGAAGAATATGGTGAGGGAATAGCTAGGGGGGCTAACTTCTCATCTTCTTTACCAGGAAGACAGTAAATGACATTTAAGATTAAAAGTAAGAGAAAATGAGGATAAATATGATATTTTAAATTATGCAGGTAAATACCATAAAACGGAAAAAGAAATTTAAACATTGAAATTTACTGTTCTGGGACAATTGCATGCATTGAAAAACAAAACAATTTTTAAATGTTCCATAAACATAGTTATTTAGTAAGAAACCATATTTTACTTAGTAATTAAATAAGCTTTTAAAGAAGAGAAAGTTTCATATTTTATAAAATATATTTATCATGAAAAAGAAAATGTTTTAAGCCTACAAATAGCTAACATACATTTATGCGATAAAATTTTCTTAATGAAATTACACTTTTTAGAAAAAAAAATGGAAATGTTTAATTTCTGCCCACATCTGATTTGTGTCTGACTAGATGCAATACAATGTTTTACCTGAATCCTACATTGCCTGAATGAACCGTGAGTCTGCAGTCTGAAATTAGCCCAGGTGAATCACTGTGTGTTCAAGGGACCAAAAATACTATTGAATGTGGGATATTTTCAATATGATTCTTAAATTACGTAATTACATTTATTTGGTTTATTTTTAGAGGAAATATGCACAGCTCACTACCACCCTCTACTGTAGGGAAGGACAAGGAGAAAAGAACTGTCACAGAAACTAGCTAACTAACCCACACTTAACCTAATTTGTTCTATTAATGCACAGCAGCCATTTTTCTCTGCCAAACATACTGACCAATACTCATTGCAAAATGAGCCCTTGAGTTAGATTGTTAGAACACCCTCATACTTTCAGAGAGAAGATGGTAATTTAAAAAAGCTTATCAGACAAGAAGATAGATCCCCTTGAAGCAGTTGTTATTTCAGAGATAAGTTCTGGAAGAAAATCATCTCATTACTAATAGGTCAGTATAGTTTCTCTTACATGGTTAGTGTATTCTTGTGAAAGAAGATTTAGAGAACATAACATCCAAATACCTTTTAATGATAAAAGTCTATTGTTGCAAACCAACATAAATCAATTTTGTCTATTAGGAACTACAAAGCTCTTGTTGTTATACTTGGAAAGCCTCCAGCTATGAGAAGGTAGGACTATGCCCCTCTTGCTAACAGATGGCTTGCTACAATAAAAGCAAGTCTTAAACCACCTTTTGCCAAATATGCAAACACTTATTAGCAAATAAGAAGTCATCCAATCTAGTCATGCAAGCTGAAAGAAGCCCCATCAGATCCTCATGCACTCCCACAGGCAAGGTTCAATGCCAGTCTTTTAGTCAAATCATCCAACATTCTAATCAGTCCATGAAATGACCCCCTCTGGGAAATGGGGTGGAGTGGTAGTGGGGAAGAGTCAGAATCAAATATGACACAGACAATTTAATACCCTACTCTAAAGACAGAACTATCCTTTAAATTGTCAAAACAATGTCACAATAACACCTAACAAAGCTAAAAATTATTTCTGATTATCATCGCCTGATCCATTTTTAGTTCTCAAATATTCCCAAGATGTGCTTCTCAACATCTGAGCTATGTCCGTCAATATCTTTTGGTGATGCTCTGACTTGTAGAATGGTTTTCTACTAGTAGAAATTTCCCACATTGTTTGGGTCCTTGGGTCCTTGAGTGAAAGGGTTATTTTGAAGCTGATGAAATGGTGTTTTAATAGTAAGATCAATCCACTTTTTAAAAAAATCAAATAAGTTAACAAATTCCTCTGTGTTAGGAAAAAGGGCACCAGAAAAAACAGAGCTTTGGGATTACAATGCCTCATATCCTGGATGTTTATATTTTGTCCCTGCAAGGTAATTATCCAAAGTGGCTGAGGATAGAATTTGGGGACTTCCCTAACATTACAAAAAAAGGAGATATGGATGTTTTCATGCCTTTTTTTCTAATAATTATTTGATATTTGACTTGCTTTAAACTTGCAAGCATCTCACCTTGTAAAGAGGCTATGAAGGTATTTCTAAAAGCTAGAGGGAATGATTATTTATCCCCTCTAAAAAAAGAAAAACAAAACCTGACAACTGATAAATAGTTGGCTTGAGAAATTACAAAATATATAGGGGACAGTGTGAAGAATGATCTGAAACTTAGAATGTTCTTGTAAGGTAAACCACAGATAAAGTACAATCAGCAAGAAAAACATCAAAGCAATATATCTAAGTAAACTAATAACAATGTTGAGACAAAAAATCAAAAGAGTGATAGAGTTGAACAGAGAAAAGTTTCTGAAGATGAGCTTTAAATCAGCTCTTAAAGAAGGAAGAAGTCTAACTTCCGGCCAAGAGGGAGGCATAGGTAGACACACTGTGCCTCCTCACAAAGCCAAGAGAAAGACATCAACAAACTTAAAAACAAAAAACAACCAGAACTGATAGAAAATCAAATTGTATTGAAGTCTGACAACCAAGGAGTTAAAGAAGAAACATTCATCCATATCGGTAGGAGGGGCGGAGATGGGCAGCAGGGGTGGAGAGGACTCACAGCAAGGCAGTGGCTGGCAGAGGAGATGAGGCAGCAGCTGGTGGAGTAGGAGGTCCCACATTCACCTGTGGATAAACCAAAAGGAACAATTGGGGAACCAGACAGACTGAACAACCCAGGGTTGCAGTGTGGGGGAGATAAAGCCTCAAAACCTCTGACTGAAAACACCTGTGGGGGTTGAGGCAGCAGGAGACAATTCTAGCCTCACAGAAGAATTCTTTGGAGAGACCCATAGGGACCTAGAACGTACACAAACCCACCCACCCAGGGATCAGCACCAGAAGGGCCCAATTTGCTTGTGGGTAGTGGGGGGAGTGACTGAAAGCATACAGAGATCTGAACAAGCAGCATTCTTCCCTCTCATACCCTTCCCCCACATACAGTGCCACAACACAACTATATGGGTTGCTCCGCCCTAGCAAATACCTAAGGCTCCTCCACTTACTACATAACAGGTGGACCAAGACAAAAAAAGTATGGCCTAAATTAAAGAACAGATCAAAACTCCAGAAAAAATACAGCTAAACGATGAAGAGATAGCCAACCTATCATATGCACAGTTCAAAACACTGGTAATCAGGATACTCACAGAATTGGTTGAATATGGTTGCAAAACAGAAGAAAAAGTGAAAGCTATGAAGAGTGAAATAAAGGAAATGTACAGGAAACCAACAGTGATGGGAAGGAAACCAGGACTCAAATCAACAGTGTGGACCAGAAGGAAGAAACAAACATTCAACGAGAACACAATGAAGAAACAAGAATTCAGAAAAATGAAGAGAGGCTTAGGAAGGTCCAGGACAACTTTAAGTGTTCCAACATCTGAATCATAGGGGCACCAGAAGAAGAGGAAGAGCAAGAAATTGAAAACTTATTTGAACAAATAATGAAGGAGAACTTCCCTAATCTGGCAAAGGAAATAGACTTCCAGGAAGTCCAGGAAACTCAAAGAGTCCCAAAGAAGTTGGACCCAAAGAAGCATACACCAAGGCACATCAAAATTACATTACTCAAGATGAAAGATAAGGAGAGAATCTTAAAAGCAGCAAGAGAAAGGAGACTGTTACTTACAAAGGAGTTCCCATAAGACTATCAGCTGATTTCTCAAAAGAAACCTTCCAGGCCAAAAGGGGCTGGAAAGAAGTATTCCAAGTCATGAAAGGCAAGGACCTACATCCAAGATTACTCTATCTAGCAAAGTTATCATTTAGAATGGAAGGGCAGATAAGGTGCTTCTCAGATAAGGTCAAGTTCAAGGAGTCCATCATCACCAAGCCCATATTATATGAAATGTTAAAGGGACTTAGATAAAGGAGATAAAAAATACGAACAGTAAAATAACAACAAACTCACAACTATCAACAAATGAACCTAGAAAACAAAAGCAAACTAAACAAACAACTAGAACAGGAACAGAATCATGGAAATGGAGAGAGATCACATGGAGGGTTATCAGTGGGGAAGGGGAAGGGAGAATGGGGGAAAAGGTACAGGGAATATGTAGCATAAATGGTATATAGAAAATAGACAAGAGGAAGTAAGAATAGTATAGGAAATGTAGAAGCCAAAGAACTTATATATATGACCCATGGACATGAACTAAAGAGGGGGGCTGTGGGTGGGAGGGGGTTTGCAAAGTGAAGGGGAATAAAGGGGGGGAATGGGACAACTGTAATAGCATAATAAATAAAATGTATTTTTTTTAAAAAGGAAGAGTCTGATTAAATTGAAAGAATCATATTTTTCTAGTTTGAAAGGGCAGTTCTTAATGTTTTAGATGGATGAAGATGTTATCTAGGTAGGAAAGCCAGGATAAGATAGATCAGGCATGAATAAGGGAATACAGTGTAAACAGAATCTAACAAAATGAGAATGGCTGGCCTAAGCTCCTGTAACACAATTTTGATGTTAGCAACACACGCAATCTACCAAGATTCACCCGCCAAAAAACAAAATTGTCTTCTAGAGGGGGACCCCTTGTCGTACAGGCTTCCCCCACTAGTGGAGTGTTCTAGGAACCCATCTGTATCATGTTCAGCTGGCATTGTTGGGAGAGGCTGCGTTTGGCTTCAGTGAATTTTTTTTTAGCAGACTCTTTCAACACTTGGCCCATTTCGTGATGGGTGATTTTTGAGCACACCTACCACACCACGCTCTGTGTTGAGCAATTTTTGATCAAAAACAGCATGACCCCTGTGCCCCACCCTCCCTATTCACCTGATCTTGCCCCGAGTGATTTTTTTTTTTGTTTCCCTGGAAGAAAAAATTTCTCAAAGGAAAACACTTTGCTGATGTGGATGAAGGCGGAAGAGGTGAAACAAAAAACGGCAGAAGCACTAAAAGGCATCAAAATCGACAAGTTCCAAAACTGTTTTGAGCAGTGGAAAAAATGTCTCGATCGGTATACTGCATTAAATGGAGAGCACTTTGAAGGTGACTGAAGTTTAAACGTGTAAGAATAAATACACATTTTTTATTAATAAATTCTCTGTTCTTTTGGGTCTTCCTTCGTATGCAGAAACTCTACTACACAGCTTTCTAGTAAAAGGTGACAAAATCCCCTTTCAGGCTGAAAAGAGTTATTAAAGTTATGGTTGTGGCATAAGCTTGCATTTAGATTTTAAATGAGAAAGAAAAGTTTAACTATTGAAAAATTAATGTAGACTGTCACCGTATGGAAGAAGCGCAGAAGCAATTGTTGGTTGAAAGACAAGGGCCACTGCCGAGATCAGTAACACGACCAAGGAGTGTATTTCCTTGTCAGGCAAAAGGACACAGACCAATAAAACAATTTACTAAGAGTTTCCTACTGAAAAATATCAAGGAATTTTAATGCATTAGGAAAGATAAGATGCATTATGCTTATGCTACTTAAGGATTGAAATTACATTCTGGATAGGACTGTAATTAGGATGGATTAATAAATTTGTACTTGTTTGGTCAAAACTAGTCTGTTTTTCCTAGTTCAAAACAGGATCTTCAGTTGGATCTGGTGAGAGTGTGGGGTACTGACAGCTCTTAAAGTTCTTTGTCATTTATCATGTTCAGCGGATGGGCCTCTCAAAGTTCATCTTGGGTTTCAATGACTTGTAATGAAACATAGCATTTAGTTTTGCTATGGTCCAGGTGAGAGCCACTTTAAGTGGAAAGGTCTCCTTTGACACAAAGTGCAAGTTATCTAAATTGAATTTCTGTTGTGATTAAATTTCTGAGTTAGGTCTTCATCCTCTTCCCTCTGATCCCGTATTTCATAACCCAAAACAAACAAGGGTGGCAAAATACGGTCACAGCAGGTGTAATTTCTGATAAAGGTGATGTGAATAAACTTCCCAGGTAAAAGGCTCATTGCTTAACATTTCTGTACTTTGAATGAGTAACAGGATGGGGTGATATAAAAATGTTTCCTACTCCCTGGAAATGGTTCACTTGATCCATCTGTTCTCGTCTAGTTTATTAAATTTACCAACACCATGAAGTTAAATTTAGGTTTATGGAAAGGGAACTGTATGAGCCAACATGAATTTACAATAATACTTAAATCTATACCTGTTTCCTTGGACCAGAATAAATGGCCAATTTCACAATTTTATATTGTGTAATGCCAACATTTAATGTATAGCAAGATACATCCCTTCCTGGAAATGTTACCTATAATTAAAGCACAATGATTCAACTTCCCCTTAATGGAAGAGGCGCCAATGACTGGCATCTTCAAGTTACATTTCTTTATAATGTTTGCCAACTGGCATTTTGAAATGTAACCCTTCATATATGTCCTATTTGGATTCAGAAACTCACCCAGTGAAAAATTATAAAACATTATATGTCAATAGCCTGTACCAAATGGAATGTATACCAGTAAATGCCTGCCCATCCACTAATCTCCCACACTTAATAGACTAAGGTAGTATGCCCATGTGCCTCCGGAAAGCAGCTGTGTAGCCGTAGACAAGCTACTCAAATTGTATGTGCCTCCATTCCCTCAATTGTAGAGACAATAACATGTTCTCACAGTGTCCTGGCAAACACCAAATAAGATAATACATGTAAAAGTCTTACAATGGAGCCTGACACATAGTAAGTACAAAGTGTGTTAGCTGCTGATATTATTGCTAACAAATTCTGTACATTTGAGTGACATCCTATTGTTTGCTATCACTCTACTATGACACCTTGCAACCAGCTCAGCCAGGTCAAGAACTGGGAAGAACAATACTTAGAGGTATGGCATTTTATTCTGAGAGATTCTGAATAATCAATTTTGCTTCTGCATTACATGGTGTTCTGAGATTAAAGGAATTTGGGACATTTATTACTTTCTTAGATGGGTCAAAAACAGAGCTAGGAACAAAAGAATTCCTGGGTTTGACACTTCTTGATCACTAGTTGTGTGTTTTCAAAGAAATTAGTGGTAAAATTATGGATAATACTTATTTTCTACTTTATGCTTTCCTTGGTCTTCAAATTTCTCTAAGCCAAGCAAGTATTACTTTCATAGCAAAAATAAATACATGCCCTGACAATATTTTTAAAAGAAGAAACTAAACAAAGTACTAATTTAATAATAACTTCACTTGTAAATAAAGTTTCATGGCTATAATAAGTAAACTTGAGTTACCTAAAACATTTAAATGCACAAATCATAATCTGACGAGATACGTAAATGAAGAGTAGTCATAGTGACCTGGAAAAATAATTTCCATTGTATTGTCTATGAACGCTTGGCCAAGACTCAGCTTGGGCTATGTGGCAGGCACCCTCTTCACTAACACACTCACAGTAAGCAAATACAGTGCAGGAGCATTAATATTAATATCTATTAGTATTCAAATCTTGAGCTCCAAATCCCTACTTACTTATTTATAAAGAGCACCTCTTTAAATGTCTTTGAGGATTCTCAAGGGTGCTTTTAAGTTTTGTCTCTTTGTAACCCAACAAAACGGAGGTTTGGCTGCCTGCCACAACAAAAGCCAAACTCGTAAGGCAGGTGCTGGTACAAAAGGAAAGAGGTTTTATTCAGGTGCAGCACAAGCTGGGGGAATGGCAGACTCCTGTCTCAAAGACCATCTTGTTTTCATGCTAAAGCCGAAGATCTTACAGGGATAGGAGGGAGGCTTTTTTCCCTATCCAATTACCTTTCTAGCTTTCAGCTCACTCAGGCCTTTCCATTCATTTCACTAGCTTTGCATGGATGCTTGGGATTTATCCATTGATATCTCTAGCTTTCCTCACACTCAAGGTAAGAACCTCCCCTGCCAACATACTGACCAATGGGGGAGATCCCCAGGGCTCTAACTGACTATCCATGGTAACATCATCGCTTCTGGCCTTTTGCCTCCTCTTGCTGCTCCCCAGCCTGGCTTTTCTTGGACTTGAAACCCTACTCCTTACCTGTTACTAGGTCACTACTCTTTCTGTATGATGCTTAGTTTGGGGAAAGGTTCTATAGTAAGGGAATGCATGCTTTCACATTTCCTGGTAATTAATGATAGAGCTTTCTTCCCTTCCCACTTGAATACATGACCAAAACAGGTTCTCATGGCCCTAGGCATCCACTTAGAGACTCAGCTCCATGCTCTCACCAGTTTCCTTGACCTTGAGGGTCACCACTGCTACTACCACCTATGCCTTTGACGATACCTCCTGACTTACCCAGGCATCAGTATGCTTGTAATGAAATTAGTATTTGCCACCTACCTGTTGTGTTCATACATTCTGCTCAGTCAGGGGATACTCTGCAAAGGTGCTTGAGTCCCAAAGGGGTGTAGCTTTTCCTGTGCTCACACCTGTAGTCATCTGTCCCAGGTCACACAAATACACACCCAGTTCCCAACTAGAACGAGTTTCAAAATCAGCTATGTCTGGGTAACAACAAGATTTTTTACTAAATGTGGATGCACAATTCCAGACTCTTCCTTCCATTTGGATCTCTTTCTGTGATTTGACTTTGGGGCCTTTCAAATTGATCAGATATATTTATATATCATTTCTTACTATATTAACATGGGTTACAGTTTTCTTCCTTAGCCCAGGAAGCCAATCTCTCTGTAAGTTAGTAAATTCAAATAGGTTAGCTATCTGTCAACTCTTACCAAATATAGAGGTATAAGCTATTGTCCACCCAAGATAATTTTCAAATAAGTATACCTTCAGCAGTTACTCCCTTCCCAAGAAATGAAGTTGGTAGCTGTTTTTCATCTCCTTTCAACCATTTGTGTCCCAACTAGAAAAAGTGTTAATATTCATAGACCAAATTGTAGTTTCACAGTATAGGCATGACCTCTTAAAGCTCCCAGTTATCAATGTTTTTGACTTTTTGCTTGTCATATTTTATTTGCATAGATAGTGAGAGATAATCTATACATTTTATAACTCTTGTATTTAAAATACAAGCATTGAAATAATATGGGGCAATATAAGGTAAAAAATGTGAGAAAAAGAGCATTAGAAAAATCACAGGAAAATCAAGGAGAGGTGTGGGAGTCCTAACAATGCTTGTGCTGAAAATGTTACTGAGGGAACATTGGGGAAATTTTCACCATTTATTTAATGGTACAATGATGTGGTTAAGACTGAGTTTTATGTTTACTTTTTGGTAATATGAGAAAAATGTAGTTAAAAAACAGTGATTTATTTTCACCTTTAGGGTACACATTTTTACTCTTTGAATAGCACTATGTTTGTTCTATATAAATTCTCTAGATTTTGAATAGAAATAGAAATAACATCAACATCTTTTGACACAGATTACTTTCAATTTAAACATTCTGCTAGTCACCATAATATATTACTGCAGTCTAGCTTTTTCATTCTTGAATGTTATCCCCAAACTACCAAATAAAATCAAATTCAGTGGCTTTTTATCAGAACCTAAAGTTGTCAGCATTATAAGTGGGAAAGGAACCCATTTCCTATCAATTCAAAACCCAATTCTACTCTGTATAAGACACAGTCAAACAGTAGGGCACACTCTTTGATAAGCCATTTGATTTATGCAGAAAACAAGAAATTCTACCCAAAGTTCAAGGATTTCAGGTCTGTACTCTTGAAAGTAGATTTAGTTTAATGTTTTTTCTATTAATCTTTACTGTTCATATCTCCTCCCCTCTCGACAATCATTGATATATTTTCTGGTGAAAAAGTGCCTGGTATGAAGATTAGGTGGTGAAAAATGATCCCATTTATGTTGTGAACAGTTAGGTACAGTTTCCTACTTTGCTTTGAGAGAGCAATAATGTTTCAGGGTCTCTTTGAAAGCTCCAGTGGATAAAATTAGCTGTGCAGCCCCCACAGATTGCAGTGGTCTTTCTCTGAGCCTCCTAACCATGTTTTCTGCACTACAATTTGACACCCTCCCCAGGAAATCACTCCACATACTACAACTGAGTGGTTTTTCTAATTCGTAAATCCAACTCAAGCACACCTGTCCTCAAAATTCTCGAATGACTTCCCATTCAAATGGCAGGGTCCAGCAGAAGTAAGGCCTGCTTGAGTGTGGTTGGGAGGGTAATAATATGGGTGTAATAATTTATAATTTTTAATTTGAACATTTCACCTAAAATGTCATATGGTGTGCTTGAGTGTGATATTGTTATGTTACAGAATTTCATGCTTATGATTTTGTAATAAAAAATGGGTGTTATTTGTGCCAGACCCTGTATAAAACATTTCAGACTATTCAACAGGGTATGAAAGATTCTGCACAATCTCTCCTCTGAGCATATTGCCATCTTTATACTTGCACCTTGAACCTGCCCCTCATCATTTCCTTTGAACGCACCATGAGCATTCTCATCTCAAGTCTCTCTGCTTAAAACACTTCTGCAGGGTCTTTACCTAGCTGATTTCTTCTTAGAACTTGGGTCTTAAAGGATACCACTTGAGAGGCCTCCTTTATCTATCTTTTCTAAAGCAATTAGTTTGCCCTGTCTCTAAGCACTGGCATATTACCCTGGGTTTTCCATGTATAAGTAGTATCTGAACTTTGTTTATTATCTGTCTCTTTGCTTCCTTTTGGTTAATTTCCTTATCTATTTCAACCCAGGGGATTCATTATAAAACTCCTTGGGAGCAAAGACTGTCTATTTACCCCTCTACATCTAGTACTCAGAACAGTGTCTGGCATATAGTAGATACTTAATAAATATTTGTTTTCTGACTGACTAACTTGAAGTTGGAAAATGCTTAAATCTCAGAC